>JAOYMZ010052089.1:0-13894 GCA_025802335.1 Pinguicula primuliflora | reverse complement strand
CTCCTTGATGTTGTGGCTTGATCAGGTGCACTTGTGTCATCCCAGGTTGTATCACACGTTGATACATCATTTGGACCTTCACAATATTCACATACAAGCAGCCTAGATCCGATTTTGCACTTTGAACAGAATTTCTTCATTGTTGCACACTTTCTGGATTTTGGCACTCCGACCTGCATCTTGATGATTTTTTGATCTAGAATTGTGTTGCAGCTGCATAGAACTCGTCCTAGATGTTTTCTGGTTGTGCCTTGATGATATTTAGCATTTGGGAGCTCCAAGGATGGATGAGAGGTGGCAGATTGCACCTCCTTGGCAGAAACTGATCTGATTTGCTCCCTGATGCAGGATTGTAAGTTTGCTGCATATCAGTTCATCTCTGCTGCATTTTGGCTCCTGAATTAGGTTGCACACTTGTATAAAAATAGGTTGCTTCGTTCCAAGGTGTGCATAGATGATCTAGGATGTCCAAGAGCTCAGCATATGGCCAAGACCAGTCACTTCGGCACTCAACCATGGCCTTGATCTCTTGCTGATATTTTGGGTCTGCACAGAATGCATCTAAAATGCAGGAATCCGTCCAAAAATCATTGGTTTGCATTAGGTTGCTGAAAATAGGCTCTTGTCCTGCATTGAGACAATTAAGCACGGATTGAGGGGCAAAATAGGTGTTTAAGTAAATAAATCAATGAAAAGCACAAATGAAATGAACCTAAAAATGCATATAAAATAGGCTCATCATGTTGGACCGCTGCTGATTGTTTTAAATTGAAACCGTGTCCTTACTGTCATACACCAGGACATTCATTCAGAAATTGTTTTAAGTTGCAAGCCTTGGAGAAACGAGGAGAAGGGATGCAGCATGTTCACATGGCTGAGCAATCTGAATTTGCAAATGATTTTGATTACTCACCAAACCAAGAGCAGCAGGACCTTCGAATGGCCAGCTGAAGTAAGAAATGAGATAGCGATTATCCCATCGGCGTGAAGAACAATCAATTTGCAAGAAGAACACGAAGACGAGGATTCTCCCAAGAGGATTTTGAGCGAAATTCTCGGTTTCCGATTTATTCAATATAATTTTTCTCAAAAACGGCTACCCCTAAACAGGCACAGAAGCCAGACTTATATAGTCTTCTAAGCAGTCTTCCCTAATCAGCAAAAGTACGAAAAACTCCCCAATCACTTAGCAAATTAACGAAAAAACAATAAAAAAAGGTGGGGGCAAAGGTCCGGAAAAGGTCCATGAAGCATCAGTAAGATGGATTATCCGGAGATGCTCCTGCATCAGTCTCCTGGGGTTGAAAAGAACTCTCTCTTGAGGTTTTCATAAGATCGGCATCATCAGTAAAGTAGGGGCTCAAATGCTTCACGTTAAAGACATTAGACGTCTTTAAGTGACTCGAAAGGCACAAGCGATATGCATTATCATTAATCTTCTCAACGACTTCACAAGGCCCAATCTTGTGCTCCTTAAGCTTGTTGTACTCGCCCACAGGGAAGCGATCACGCGTCAATACAGTCCACACGAAGTCCCCAACCTCAAAGAGGACCTGCCGATGGTGGCTGTCAATGCGTGCCTTATACTTAGAGTTGCTGTCATGGATAGTCTGGCAAACATGATCATGAATGCCCTGTAAGTATTCGGCCATGTCCTTCGCCTTCAAATTGCTCTGCCCAAGGCATGGAACAGGGTCCAGTTCGAGGACGCCCGACAGGTTGCGACCCTGGACAATTTCAAATGGGCTAAACCGAGGTCCCATTGCTTCAGTTTAGATCCGGCCAAACAATGCAAAAGATTGCCCAAATTGCGGTTAACCACTTCGGTCTGGCCGTTAGTATGGGGATGGTAGGCACTGCTGAAGTTAAGTTGTGTACCCAACTTGCTCCAAAGACTTTTCCAAAAATGGCAAATAAACTTCGTGTCATGATCCGAAGTGATGGAACGAGAAATGTCGTGCAGCCGTACAATCTCAGTGAAGTATAGATGGGCAATACGTACGACATCCATAGTCTTACGACAAGCAACAAAATGAGCCATCTTCGAGAACCTGTCAACCACAACAAAGATAGAGTCCGAACCATTTTGGGTACGGGGTAAGCCCAAGACAAAATCCATACTAACATCGAACTAGGGACCTTCCGGAACAGGTAAGGGCATGTATAATTCGGCATTGGTGAGGGCTCCCTTCGATCATTGGCACACAAAGCACCACTGCACAAAATGGGCCACATCATTACTTAGCTTGGGCCAGTAATAATCAGCAAAAATAAGGGCGAAGGTCTTATCGCACCCAAAGTGTCCCTCATTATGTAGTTCGCTGACAATCTTCTGTCGTAAAGAGCAATCTAGTATGCACAGCTGCAACCACGAAACAAATAGCCATCATGCAGGGTAAAATCACAGCGACGACCATCCTTTACTTCTTGAAAAATATCCCCAAAGGAAGCATCGGCTAAGTACAGATCAGCGAAAGAGTCAAAGCCCACAACTTGAGTCAGCATGGTGTTCAAGAGTGCCATCCGTCGGCTCAAAGCATCAGCGACCCGATTCAGACTTCCCGCTTGGTGCTCGAACGTGAATGTGAACTCCTATTTAGTGTCTCGTGATCAGTAAATAAGCCACCCATTTAGTTTGCCGTCGACTCAGCTTATGGTTGCCATTGATATACTTCAGTGTCTCGTGATCAGTAAATAGGACGAACTCCTTCTGAATGAGATAATGACGCCAATGCTTAAGGGTCTGAATAATTGCATAGAACTCCAGATCGTAAGTAGAATAATTCTTCTTCGAGCCGGAGAGCTTTTCACTGAAGAATGGGGTGGCCATCTTGACTAAGAATGCCGCCGATGCCAATGCTGCCAATGCTTAAGGCATCATAGTTGACCTCAAACAACAGGTCGAAATTAGGGAGAGCCAGGATCGGGGCTTCAGTCATCTTCTGCTTGACCAGGCCGAAACTAGCATTTGCCTCGTCAGTCCACACAAAAATTCTGCCCTTTAGGCACTCGATAATAGGGGCGATGATAGTACTGAAATTCCGTATGAAGCGGCGATAGAAAGAAGCCAGTCCATGGAAACTCTGGACGTCATGCAAAGACCAGGGCATGGGCCAAGCCACCACCGCCTCAACTTTTGCCTTATCGGCGTGTATGCCCTCCACTGAAACTACAAAATCCAAAAAGATCACCGAAGGAGTGAAGAAGGTGCACTTCCTCCAATTAACATATAATTGTTCCTGTCGCAGCAGCACAGAAACAGCACGAAGATGCTCGAAGTGTAGTTCCCAAGTTAGGCTATAAATAAGAATGTCATCAAAGTAAACGACCAGAAATTTTCCCATAAAGTGATGAAGAACCTGATTCATGAATTGCATGAACGTGCTGGGTACATTAGAGAGGCCGAAAAGCATGACCATCCACTCGTAC
Organism: Pinguicula primuliflora; assembly: GCA_025802335.1. Taxonomy (NCBI): domain Eukaryota; kingdom Viridiplantae; phylum Streptophyta; class Magnoliopsida; order Lamiales; family Lentibulariaceae; genus Pinguicula; species Pinguicula primuliflora. Next base: position 10,465 of record JAOYMZ010052089.1, on the reverse strand, counting down.
AATCCTCGCGACGTTTTGAATGTCGTCTTCCATTTATCTCCGGGCCAAATCCGGATCTGATGGTAGCCGCTCTTGAGGTCAATCTTGGAGAAGACCTTCGATCCGGACAACTCGTCTAACATATCATCAAGACGTGGAATCAGGAATTTTTACTTCACTGTGATTTTGTTGATCGCTCGACTATCAACACACATACGCCACGAACCATCCTTATGTGGAACAATAATGCAGGGATGGCGTAAGGGCTCATACTCTCGCGAATATAGCCCAATTCGAGTAGCTCGATAACCTGCCATTGTAATTCTTTGGTCTCCTTGGGGGTAAGGCAGTAAGCTGGCCGATTCGGTAAGCTGGCTCCAGGGACGAGATCAATCTGATGCTGAATAGACCGCATAAGTGGTAAACCGGGCGAGAGATCGCTCGACATCAGATCAGAGAACTAGTTCAACAGTTGCTGTACTTCTACGGGTAACTCAACATTGTCTGGGGCGGCGTCAAAATTGGGGAAGAGTAAGGCATACACGACATTCCCCTATTTGATTGCATCTGAAAGTTTAGCCAAGGAGAGCAGGTTGGAGGTGCCAGTATTTGGACCAGGCGTCGGCATATCTCGCCGGGGTGCGAGGACAACTTTTTGTCCCTTCTCCGAAAAGGTGTAGGTGTTCCTTTGGCCATCAAACGTTATGCCACAGTCATATTGCCAAGGCCGGCCCAACAATAGGTGACATGCATCCATGCCCACCACATCACACCACAGACTATCAAATTACTTGCGGCCAATCGAGAAAGATACAAGACAAGGCTTGTTAACAGTAACTTCGCTCCCCTTTTGCAGCCAAGACAGTTTGTAAGGCTTCGGGTGTCGTTCTGATTTCAACTGGAGTTTTTGCAGCACCACCTCAGATACCACGTTCTCGCAACTGCCACTATCAATTATCAACTTGCACACCTTATCCGCAATCGTGCACGCCATGTGGAAGATATTGGTCCTCAACCAATCATCTTCGGAATCACCCTTGGTCGTCAGAAATCTCTTTCGAATGATTAGAGTCTCGTGCCCATCTCCAGATAACACCTCATCAGCATAGTCATCAAACACAGGTTCAACAGTCTCCTCACTCGCGTCATTCTCATGCTCCTCCAGTAATAAGGTCTTGCCCTCTTTGCCCGCGGGTTGCCGGCAGTCCAGGGATTTGTGTCCCGGCTCACCGTAACGAAAACATTTCACAGCAAGATTAACCTTGCTCTGTGAGGCTGTCGGAATGGGTCGTGCCTCCTGAGGCTGGGGCAGACGACCAGCCTGTTCATTCAAGAACGAAGAGCATTGGTTTTACTATTTTTCAACGACGAGTGCCCGGAATGAAGAGCATTAGTTCTGCTGTGTTTCAACGATGAGTGTCTGCTGATACGCTTCAGAAATCATACGATTCGTGTAGAGGCTTAGAACGTCTTGTATCAATGGTCGCAAACCACTCACATATCGCGCAACTAGCTGCTCCTCCATTTCAGACAAGTCATTGCGAGCCACTAATTGGTAGAATTCCTCCTTATAGTCAGCCACGGTTCTAGAACCCTATCTCAGCCCATGAAGACGTTGGAACAAGAGTTGAGTGTATCCATAGGGGAGAAAGTGACCCCTCAGCTTCTTCTTCATCTTTTCCCACTCCGTAATTTTAGCTTTGCCCATCTTCCCTTGAGAACGTTTCAACTGTTCCCACCAGGTGGAGGCTCGGCCCTTTAACTTAATAACAACCAATTTGACCCTAAGGTCGTCGGGGGACTTCTCTATAATCGAAGATATGATCCACTTCGTTGACCCAATCAATAAATTCATCAGCCTACAATGTTCCGGAGAACTTGGGTAATTCGACCTTGAACCCAAGATCCCTGTGATCTCGGCCGCTGTGCCCGGGATACGGGACAACATTATGAAAGGGGTTGATGGAAACAGACGAATCGTGATTAGAGAAATCATGATCTTCACGGATAGAATTCTCGTGCATGGCAAGGCACTGGGTGAGATCCGTAACTTGCCTCTGCAAATCTTCAATCGTCACTTCATGAACAGGGCGATCACGACGTTGGGCTCCGTCTCCCTGCCCACGACCACGGCCCTAGAAATCCTACCTCGGTGCACCGTCATCAGTCATTCCTCCAAGAGATTTCCGAACTGGCGGTGGCGTATGGAGGGATCTGATGCTCCTATACCAACTGAAGTCGAAAATGAGATTGCAATTATCCCATCGGCACGAAGAACTATCGATTTGCAAGAAGAACATGAAGACGAGGATTCTCTCAAGAGGATTCCGAGCGGAACTCTCGGTTTCCGATTTATTCAATATAATTTTTCTCAAAAATGGCTACCCCTAAACAGGCACAGAAGCTAGACTTATATAGTCTTCTAAGCAGTCTGCTCTAATCAGCAAAAGTACGAAAAACTCCCTAATCACTTAGCAAATTAACGAAAAAACAATAAAAAAGGTGGGAGCAAAGGTCTGAAAATAAAGCCCACGAAAAAGATCCATGAAGCATCAGTTAAGACGGATTATTCGAAGATGCTCTTACATCACCAGCATAGTGTGAAAGGAAATTGGCCTAGCTCTGAAGGAAGTGCTAAATCTTGGCTCTGGAGTTGCACGGTCAGCATCTGCTGAGGATGCGGAATTTACAGGTGAGATATTCCTCACGGCCCTTGCAGTTACTTCTTTGATTCCTATTAATGTCTGGATTGTTGATAGTGGAGCATCAAACTATATGTGCCATAATTTGAGTCTTATGCACGATATTTCTCATCACACCTTATTTGTTGTTGTGAAGCAAGCTGATGGAAATCTGGCCTTAGTTAATCACATTGGGAACTGCCTACTCTCCCGTGAAATTAACTTAACTGATGTGCTTCATACACCTAGTTTTCGGTTTAATTTCTTATCGATCTCTGAGGTGTCAAATACTGCGAGGTGTTTTTCACTTTTCTCCTTAGTTTTTGTCTAATGCAGGACCATTGTAGTAGACCGGTTCTTGCAGTGGGCAGAGAGTTCTAAGGTCTCTATATCGTATATCATTCTGCTGTAGAGAGAGCTCCACCAAAGTGCCTTCCGTTACCTGTTACTCAATCCTTTTTGTATCTTGATCATAATGCCTGTAATTCTAGTGCTGTTAAGCCATCCAAACTGGTTTTGTGACACCCCAGACTTGGCCATGCCAGTAATTCTGTAATGACTAAGTTGAAACTTAGTAATGGGGGTTCTTCCCTCCTTTTGCCTTGTGATGTCTGTCGTTGTGCGAAACAAACTCATAAACCATTTCCTGTTCATGTACGCAATACTACTATGTCGTTTGAATTAGTTCATGGGGATGTTTGGGGTCCTTATTCTACCCCTTCGTTAAATGGAGCTACTTATTTCCTTACCCTCATTGATGATTATACTCGAGGGACGTGGGTATATCTGATGAAAGGAAAAACTGAGGTGGTTACACTACTTGAACGTTATTTTGCCATTGTTAAAATCGATTTCACTCCTCTGTTAAGACATTTCGCACAGATAATGGCTTAGAGTTTGTCAACTATTCATGTTCTCAACTTACAGCTTCATTCGGCATAATACACCAGCATACAACACCTTATATGCCACAGCAAAATGGTGTTGTCGAGCGTAAGCTTAAGTATTTACTCGACAAAGCTCGTGCCTTACTATTTCATAGCTCCTTGCCGCAATCTTTCTGGGGGGAGGTTGTTCTTATGTCTGCCTATCTAATTAATCGTCTTCCTTCTGTTGTTACAAATTGGAAGAGCCCACATGAACTTCTGTTTGGTCATGCTCCAGATTTGAGTAATTGAGAATTTTTGGGTGTCTCTGTTATGTCACAAATGTTGTTCCTAACAAACAAAAATTGACACCCCGGTCTTTCAGATGCATCTTCACTAGTTATTCTTTGATCCATAAAGCCTATCGTGTCTACAACATTGAATCAAAAAAACTCTTAGTTTCTCGGGATGTCACATTCTATGAGCAAGTGTTCCCTTTTGCCAAAGATCCAATCATGCAAAAACTACCTTCCTCCTCAGGTGAGCAACTCACTCCTCTGCCTATAATTTCATCTACTCGTGATACATGTTCTGATGCTCCAGATAAATTTGATCCTCCAGCTAGTTCGTCTGCCCTTGATACAAACATTCATAGTCGTGATCTTGACCCTATTATTCATTCTGAGCAACATAGCACTCCTCCTGTTGATCCATCTGCATCACGTAACCCTATTACTGATCCTCCTCGCCGTAGTACACAAAATATTCGGGCTCCATTTTGGCATTCTGATTATGAGGTACATTCTTGTACTCGTACTCCAACCGTGATCTCTCCATCAGCCTCCTGTCTTCTCACCACCATATCTTCAGATGAGCAAAGAACATATAAGCAGGCGGCCAAACATGATGCTTGGCTACAAGCAATGTAGTTGGAAATTCAAGCCCGGAAAAAAATGATACTTGGTCATTTACTACATTACCTCATGGACACAAAATAGTGGGTTGTAAATGTGTATTCAAGCTCAAACGTAATCCTGATGGATCAATATCTCGGCACAAGCTCGCCTATTTGCAAAGGGGTATAATCAAATTGAAGGGGTGCACTATTCAAAGAGTTTTTAGCCAATTGCTAAGCATACTACAGTCCGACTTTTGTTGGCAGTTGCAATGCAAAGGGGCTGGCCGATTGTTCAAATTGATATCAACAATGCATTCATTCACAGAAAAATAGATGTAGAACTCTATATGGATTTACCTCCGGGATATCCATGTACAACACCAGGCCTAGTTTGTCACTTGAATCGTTCCATTTATGGTCTTAAGCAATCTTCGAGACAACTTGACTCAGGAAATTACAAGTTGTGTGTTGACATATGGATTCAAACAGTCTATGATGATCATTGTCTTTTCTTACATAACTCTAATGGCTGTTTCACATTGTTATTGGTCTATGTAGATGATCTCTTGCTCATTGGCACTTCTGCTTCCGCTGTACAGGCCATTAAAGAGTATCTTGATCAGGTATTCAGCATTAAAGATTTGGGTATGACACATTATTATTTGGGATTGGGGTTGCAGAATTCTCCTCATGGTTTGTATGTCACTCAGCACAAGTACAATATGAATATTATTGAAGACTGTGGTCTTCTTCATGCTACTACAACTTCTACTCCTTTAATCCCCGGTCCCAAGCTTCAGGGAACTAATGACACTGACTTATTGACAGATCCCTCTGTATATCGTAGTCTTATTGGGCGGCTTCTGTATCTTAGTTTTACACGGCCAGACTTGAGCTACTCAATACAGACCCTCAGTCAATTTCTATAGCAGCACCATCATTCTCATTATCAGGTTGCTCTTCATGTCGTCCGTTATTTGAGAGGATGTCCTACTTTGGGTTTGCTTTTCTCATCACACAATGATCTTCGGTTAACTGCTTATGCTGATGCAGATTGGGTTTTGTGACCTGACATACGCCGATCCTTAACTGACTATCTCATTCATCTTGGTCCTGCTAGCATATCATGGAAAACAAAAAAGCAGACAGTTGTTTCCCGCTCTTCTGCTGAAGAAGAATATCGCAGCCTGTCTACTGCAGCATGTGAGCTCAAATTGATTTCTTACCTTCTTACAGATTTGCAAGTTCCATTGCAGCTCCCAATATCCTTACACTGTGATAACATGGTAGCAATGCATCTTGTTGGGAACCCTGTATTCCATGAATGCGGAAAACATATCGAGATGGATTGCCACATTGTTCGGGATCATTACAAAGCAGGGTTCTTACATCGTATCTACATCCCTACCGTGGATCAACCAGCTGATTTTTTGACAAAGTCACTACCTTTACATGCATTTTCATGGTTGATATCCAAGATGGGTATGTGTCTCTCACCACCCATTCAATCTTGTGGGTGGGTGGGTGAGGAGTAGGGGTATTGAAAATGCAAGCCCAAGTGTGAACCAGCCCAACATCTCTTGTATAGATTGAATTACCATTTTCTTTAGTTGTATAGGCACAGACTAAATATTGTATATAAATACACATGTATATCGATGATAACCAAACCAAACCAAACCAAACATGCCCAGTATATCCCGCCCTTAGGCAGAATCTGGAAAGGGTGGAATGTACGTAATCATACCCCCACCACTGGGGCGTGGAGATTGTTTCCATGGAGCCCCCAGCTCAAAAAAAAGTAATAGTAATAAAAGTAATAAAAACAAATAAATAAAACATAATATAATAATAAAAATAATAATAATAATAATAATAAGAGAAAACAAGTATAACTGAACTACCTACTTATCCCAACCCTGCACTACATATATACCAAAATAAATGAATGCCTACACAGATAACGAACAAACTACATAACTGCATTCTACTCTTACTAGATGACATACAATTACATGCACCCTATACACTAGTATGTCCCACTTATTTCTATCAGTTTAAAGGTCAATAAGCAAACAAATACCCCCTATATGGTCGTGTCCTCGAAGAGATTTAATCCTTCTAAATCTAGTCAAATCTGCTCATCCCATGTCCTCTTAGGTCTCCTCCGCCCTCGTCGCCCTTCGACTTGTAATCTTTCGACTCTCCTGACTGACTCGTCCAAACTCCTTCTTTGTACATGTCTAAACCATCGTAACTTTCCCTCTCTCAGTTTAGCACTTATAGGTGCGACACCGAGTGTACCTCTAAATACTTCATTTGGAATCTTGTCTAATTTCGTGCGACCACACATCCATCTTAGCATTCACATCTCCGCCACTTCAAGTTTTTGTGTATGTGAAAGACTCATAGCCCAACACTCTGACCTGTAGAGTATTGCCGGTCTTATAACCGTTATGTAGAATTTCTCCTTTAACTTGAATGGGGCTTTCTTATCACATAACACTCCAGTAGCTGACTGCCATTTCATCCATCCGACCTTGATGCCATGGATAACGTCGCCTTCCACACACCCATCCTTTTGTATAATGGATCCTAAATATTTGAAACTATCTGTCTATTAGAGAGTCTGTTTCGCAATCATAACATCCATTCTACTTATCTCTGTTTCATCGGCAAAATTGCATGTCATATACTCTGTTTTCGAGCGACTCAATCGGAGACCCTTCGCTTTCAATGTCTCTCTCCAACGCTTCAACTTAGCATTGACCTCCTCCTTCGTCTCAGCAACTAGGACAATATCGTCCGCAAACAACATACACCACGGTACTTCATCTTGTATATCCTGCGATAGTACATTCATAATTATCGCGAAAAGAAATGGACTCAGTCCTGACCCTTGTTGCAATCCTATATCCACTGAAAAATACTTTGTCTCTCCCACTGGAGTTCGCACGCTAGTCTTCGCACCTTCATACAGGTCTTGTATAGCCCTCACATACATCCATGGGACCTTCTTGATTTCTAAACACTCCCACATAACCTCTCGTGATATAGTGTCATATGCCTTCTTTAGGTCTATAAAGACTATATGGAGATCCCGTTTTCGTGCCCCGTATTTCTCCATAAGTCGTCTGAGGATATGTATTGCTTCCATCGTCAACCTCCCAGCATAAAATCAAATTGATTCTCCTTTACTTGCACTTCCCCCCGTAGTCTAAGTTCAATAACTTTCTCCTGTAATTTCATAATGTGACTAAGGAGTTTAATATCCCGATAATTGTCACATTATTGCACATCACCTTTGTTCTTATAGAGTGGAACTACTACGCTACTTCGCCACTCCTCTGGCATCATTCCTGTCGTCAGAATAATGTTAAAAAGAGTCGTTAGCCACTGAATTCTTATGTCTCCTAAACACTTCCACACTTCGATCGGTATGTTACCTGTCTCTACTGCTTTCGCACCTCACTAAGGGTTCCCTTCACCTCCTCTGCCGAAATCTATCTCACCACGCACTGATTCACGGGTCGGTGCACTTCCTCGTCCCCTACACCGCCACTATATTCACGTGTTTCGTTAAATAATTTACTAAAGTATTCTTTCCACCTCTCCCTATGTCCCGCTCCAAAAAAAAGAGTTTTTCGTTCCTCATTTTTGATAAATTTAACATTATCAATAACCCTATTCTTCCATGCTCATGACTTAGCAAGCCGGTATATATCTTGCGCCCTCGCCTTAGTATCCAATCTCGTATAGATATCCTCATATGCCTTGCTTTTAGCTTCTGCCACTGCTCTCTTTGCCTCACTCCTTGCCTGACGGCACGCCTCTTTTCGTTGCATCCTCTCCTCATCCCCATTTGCTGCCATAAGTTGCCTAAATCTATCTTGTTTGACTTTAACTTTAGTTTGAACCTCCTCACTCCACCACCACGCTTCCTTGCCAAGCCTCGCTCTACCGGATGATACCCCTACGACTTCTTTAGCTGTGTCCCTAATGATTGTAGCCATGAGATCCCATAGGCGATCCGCGTCCTCGCCTCCCTCAATTATCATGTCCAAACAAGCAGGAGCTACCTTATCTCTGAATGAGGTAGCAGTCTTGCCCGTAAGGTTCTTTCACTGTATCCTTTCTATACCTCCTCGCCTCCTCTCCCCTACTTTTCCTAATACGTTAACATCCATCATCAAAAGACGATGTTGTGACGTCAATGATTCTTCCGATAAAACTTTACAGTCTGTGCAACAAATCCTATCTCTTTGGTGCAACAGGAAGAAGTCAATTTGTGTACTTCGCCTTCCACTAAGGAAGGTAATTAAATGTTCATCTCTCTTTTTAAAATATGTATTGGTCACCATCAATTCATGCACTGCCGCAAAGTCCAACAACTCCTGACCGCTATCATTTCTCGGACCAAACCCAAAACCACCATGCACACTTGGGTATCCATCCACTCCTACCCCTAATGAGCATTAAAATCACAACCGATGAAAACCCTTTGTTCCATAGGGATACTACTTACTACAGTATCTAACTTGTCCCAAAAGGCTCGTTTCTCACCCTCCCCTAGCCCCACTTGAGGTGCATACCCGCATAAAACATTCACCACCTCTATCACAACTGCTATTTTGATCATCATTAGTCTATTGTCACACCTCACCACGTCCACTACACATTCCTTTAGTTTCTCTGATACCATAATCCCAACTCCATTCCACCCACTAACCAATCCAGAGTACCATAATTTATACCTGTTTACTTCTCTTGTTCTCTCTCCCTTCCACCTTATCTCTTAAAGACACACCACGTCAATTCGTCTTTTCTTTAATATATCTACCAACTCTAAAGATTTTCCTGTCGGAGGGTGTTGAAGTTATTATTAGTATTATTTAATAAAACCCGACGGAGCGGGATTACGCATTAATAAAAATATGAGCTACTAACGAGCCTGTAATATTTTTACAGTAGTTTCTAAATGAATCACTAAGAGTTCTAAGGGCCCAAGACCCGATAATTTTCCTAGAAATTATTACAGATTTTCAGTAGCTCATGGCAGTTTGCAGGGGCGGACCTACAGGGGTGCTTGGGGGAGCCCAAGCACCCCCAGCCGGCCAATAAAAAAACCAACATGTTCGAGGGAGGAAGGCTTTAAAAACCAGTATGTTAACCAGGAAGAAGAGGGACTTAAAAAAACCAGTATGTTGGTGGGGAAGAAGAAGGGCTTTTACTCATTTCAATTAATTTTGTAGTATTAAATTGAAAGTAGCACACAGTCTGAGGATCCATTCCTACAGTTGTAGGATATAGGTTTTCCCTTTCTTGCGTTTCATCATTTAACCTTGATCCAAATAAGCTAAATTTTGTAATTTTTTAGTGGTCTTATGGGTACCTTTAAAAACAAGAAAATTAATATTAAATTGTGAAAGTGTACACAAGTAGCCAATCAAAACTCAAATTATATATCACTATGGGCATTTGTTGTTAGTTTATTGGCTCAAATATATTCTGAATTGACTTATTTTAATGCATAATATTTTGGTAGTTTACTATTGGGCTTATCTATCTTTCAGTCAAATTCTGTCCGGGTTAGGTTTTGCTCTCGTCTCTCTCTACAATTCTACCGTTGCTCCTCGGAAATATCGGCGGCGCATCAACGCCGATCTCGTTAACCATGGCATCTATCAATGATTTCCCTTTCTTGGAGGAAGGTCTAGCTACTAAAAAGGTAAGAAATCGGTCTCCCAGACAGACTCTGTTCGGCTGCCAAGGCCTTTCAGATACTACAGAGTTTGGGAGACTCATGGAGAGTGGACTGAATGGTTGAGGAGACGCTGGAGGTCTGATCTATCTCTCACTGATGCTCTTCTTTGTATCCAGGACCACATCGACGACTGGAAATTCAACTTCTTTGGGAATATCTTCAAATAGAAACGTCATCTCTATAACAGACTTGAGGGGCTACAGATTGCTATGGCCAGGCAACCGACCAACTATCTGACCAGCTTGGAAGTCTCCATTAGATCAGAGCTTGAACAAAT
>JAOYMZ010052078.1:0-13894 GCA_025802335.1 Pinguicula primuliflora | reverse complement strand
CCCCAGAATATGCATGCCTGAGGCCGATCAAGAATCAAGATGCCGCCATTAACATGGCGAAAGCATGGCAGGCGAAGCAGCAAACGGGGATAATGTCACGTGTTTTTCATATAATTAATAAGATTTGTCAATTGAATATTAAAAAAATATTTTCTTAATACTTCTTGTACATATTTTATTAACAATATTTGTAGACATTGTGATTTAACAACAATCACAACCACAAGTTTTATTATTTATATTTATTTATTTTATTTTAGTTGTAGTTGTGATAATTGACACATCACAATGTCTACAAATAGTGTCAGTAAAGTGTGTACAAATAGCATTTTCCGTCTTTTGGATATGGGCGAACCTAAAAATTGTATTTACACTGCCCTTGGTTGATAAATAACTAGAATATTGACTATGGCTAAATTGTAAAATTATGCTGCAGTCGTAAAAGTAATTTAATGAGAAATTTGTTTTTGAAAAGTAACTTTAAAAAAAATAATTGCAAATTTAACCTCTATCTTTATAAATAAATAAAAAATCGAATATATTTTAGTTTAGCATAATAAACGCTAATACTAAACTATCAACTAACGTAATTACACTCATTCCCGCCATCCCCAATCACCGTTACGATTTTCCACTCGTCGGAAAATACAAATCAATATTTTTTTTCTATTCTCCCCAATTCTAGGCTCAATTTTTTCGGAAATACATTCAAAGAGAGCGAGAGAGACGGAGAAACCGAGAGCATCAACAGGCGCAACGTGAATTGGGCGGATCTAATTTGTGTTCTATTTTTGAATGTGCATTTGATTCTGAATTCTAGCTGATTTATGGACAGGATTATTTAGTTTTCGGTATGGGTCATGCATTTTGGTGTGAGAATTTTAATTCCTTTATCCGAACGTTCATTCTCTGGGTTAATTCTGTCGATTTGTGGTCAAGTATACAGGCTGTGGTCTGCGTTCGGTCACCCGATACCTTGTAGTCGTGATTACCGTGCTTGGTTGAGTAACCCGACTCCTTAATCTAATCTGTGTTTTATTTTTAAAGGTGCGTTTGATTATGAATTCTAGCTGATTTATGGACAGAAATATTTAATTTTCGATATGGGTCCTGCATTTTTATGTGAGAATCTCAATTCCGTAATCCGAACGTCCATTCTCTGGGTTAATTCTGTCGATTTGTGGTCAAGAATACAGGCCGCGGCCTGCGTTCGGTCACCCGACACTTTGTAGTCGTGATTACTGTGCCTGGTCGAGTAACCCAACTCCTTAATCTAATATGTGATCCATTTTTGAAAGTGCGTTTGATTCTGAATTTTAGCTGATTTATGGAGAGAATTATTTAGTTCTCAATATGAGTCATGCATTTTTGTATGAGAATCTCAATTCCGTGATCCGAACGTTCATTCTATGAGTTAATTTAGTTGGCCAAGAATACAGACCGTGGTCTGCGTTTGGTCATCCGACACCTTGTATTCGTGATTACCGTACTTGGTCGAGTAACTTGATTCCTTGATTCTACGTATCTATATTATATACGCTGCTCTGTTTAACTTTATTTTATAAGATTGTAAATCTTGATGAAGTAAATGATCTTCCATGTCGTTCCAATCAATGCACTTTTTCCTCCCCCAAAGGTTCGTGGCAAGAAGAGAGGAAGGTCAATTTTTTCGCATTCGACATCAGAAGGCGAAGCAAAAATGAAGCGCAAGAATTGCTGCCAGAAGTGCGGTGCTCTCGAATACTATGCGAAGACATGCAATAGTGGACGTGTTGATAAGGAAAATGAAACTACAAGTGGATGACGGGAGTGAGGGCCGCAGCCTACCGTTCGTATCGTACTATTTCCAACTTTTCATTTGCATGCTGAACATTTAATTGAGACTTGAGAATAAGGATTCAGTTGTATTTATTTCATCTATTTAGTTGTTAATTCAGTTGTATTCATTGCTTAATCATGATCTATTCATTAGCGTAATCATGATCTATTCATTAGCGTAATCATGTTCTATAATATAATTCAACACTTCCAATATTTCGGGCATAACGCGACCTACGAGTAAAGTGGGAACCTACGTGGTGATTTCAGATACTGCTTTTGGACCGGGCTTCGGCCATTGTCCCCTTAGCGACCTTTTAAACTTGACAATAATTATATATTAAATTATAACTTGACAAACATAGCAATTGCCCGGACCTCGAACAATCGCTGATATTCCGGAAGAGACATTCATGCTCAACTATCCTATAATTAGCACAACATCCGCTTTTTTTATAAGTAGCAGCAGCATTCGCTGTTCTAATCATGTCTGACGGTAAGATTGCGAGTCATCGTAGTTATCCTGGAAGCATTATTCCGAAAACTATTCTGTAATAAGCACATAATCCGTTGTTCTATTCACGTCGGTAATACGTGATAAATCCGGACATGCCGTCAGTCACTAAACATTTAATGAGAAGAATGATTGGTAATTTTTAGACGATCCTGCAACGAGAAGGCATCACCGAGAAGGAAAATGGGTCTAATCTCGTCAGGGCCGCCAGATATCAATCCGACGACCCTGGATCCACTTGGGACGTAAGGTCCAGAGCACTAAACACAGAGCGCTCGAGAGCAGAAGTTTTCTGCCAAAATAATAGAGAAGAATAAAAGAATAGAAAAATGAGAAGAATGATTAGTAATTTTTAGGCGAGAAAATGAGAATATTTATAAGTAAATTATCAATTAAACAAAATAAAAAAATGAAAAAAATTGAGCCACCAGCTCTTATAACACAAACGGTTGACTCTTATATCTTTAATTAGGAGTGCAAAAAAAAATTAAAATCGAATTTGAATTCAAATCGATCGGATTTTATTCATTCGGTTCAATTTTTTTCGAATTTGGATTATCCGGAAAACTAATGGCTCGGATTCAGATATGGATACGTTTTTTGGTTATCCGAAACGAACCGAAAAATACATTAAATTTTAATTTAAATATTTTGGATAATTTTTAAAGACTCTCATCTCACTCACGGGCCACGGCCGTCCGTCGAAATACCTTGGGATCAATCGGAGTAGTAGATGCAAAATCCGGACATAAAAATTGTACCCCTGTCACAGTCGTGGCTTGCCAGGCCTCGTTGATAATCTGGACAGTAAATTGAGGAACATGAAGGCCGGTGAAACCAGACGACCATTGATAGATTCGTATGCTTCCTGGATCACAACCTTTAGAATTGATTAACTAAGGTGCACTCACAAAAACATGAATATTTTCAAGCAATCAAAGCTAGAATAACAGGAACATAGACGTAATGGTTAAAAAATTTCCCTTAAACCTCTCTAATTGAATGAGAAACTTACATGAAACAATCCATGGATTGAGGAGGAAGATGAAGAAGCTGATAAACTTGGAATATCCCATTGATTTAATGATCGAATACCCAAATATAATACAAGGTTTTCTTTCAATCTCAGTGGGAAAATCATTTTGATTTCGCACTCCGAGCGACAGACATCGGCAGAGGCAGCTTTTTTTTAGTCCGTCTCTTCAACAATTGGTTAATATGCTTTTATAGAGACATCTTTTTTACCGTTTATGTAATGTTGCTGCCTTCCAGCTTCCTCTTCAAACATGATATGCTATAGTATTGCGCTGCTGCTGTTTTATTTTTTTTAACCTCGCGTACTTTTGTATTCAAAATTCGATCCAATCCGATCCGAAATCTGAATTCAAAATCTTATTAAAATAATCTGATTTTAAATGAATTGAATATGTTTATTATTTTTCAAAATTCGAATCGGAAAAAAATCGAAAAAAAAATCTAAATCTGATCCGATCATATAAAAATAATTAAAAAAATTCGCCCAGAGAATTCCCGACAGCCAATTTTCAACTCTAGTAGTAAATATTCCAAAAAAAACTATGGCTCAACCCAAATCATATGGCATATAAAGCGTTTACAAAAATTATAATCTTTGATTCTTTGAACCACTGCAAAAGTAGACTTCCACAGATTGGTCATTACTCATTATAAAGTGCAGGAAGAGAACTACAATTAAGGATCCTTTTTCTTATCATTTTTCAGCACAAAATAATTCCAAAAGAATCACTTGTACATAATCTCGTGCCCATTTAACTGGGAGAACTGTGATCTACTTAACCAATTATTCCATTTCTTAGAATTCATGAATTGGGACAGAAACATAAATGTCATTTGAAAACGAGCATCCAAAAAATTTGGCATAATTGATAAGAACCCATGAATTGGGACTTAAACATAAATGTCATTTGAAAACGAGCATCCAAAAAACTATGGCATAATTGATTTGATATCAACGGAGTCCAAACTTCAGAACGAAAAACGAAAAGCAATATAGATAACAATAACAGTACATGTGAACTCTCTCAGGAATATTCGTACGATAGAACAAAATAACATCCAACAACCACCTGGAAAGCCGAGGGCTTCATCGCTTCTTGGAGACACCAACAGTTTTTCCCCTACGCCCAGTTGTCTTGGTGTGTTGTCCACGCACGCGAAGGCCCCAATAATGACGGAGACCACGGTGGTTCCTGCAAGATGCAATTGCAGATAAGAATATGCACCGCTCGGGTGAAAGGGTTAAGCTAACTGAGAAAGTCGAGCAACATGCCTGATTTTCTTCAACCGCTCGAGATCATCCCTCAGCTTCATGTCAAGCGCATTGGATATTACTTGGCTGTACTTACCGTCCTTGTAGTCCTTCTTCCTGTTGAGGAACCAATCAGGGATCTTGAATTGACGAGGATTTGCTACAATGGTCATCAAATTATCGATTTCAGCAGCAGTGAGTTCACCAGCCCTGTAATGAAACAAACAAAAACAGAAAAAATTCAGAATTTTCAATCAAGAACCCAGATGTTAATGAAGGTGCACAAATGACAATTGCATTTGGCACTACATATAAGATGAAACAGTTGTTACAGAATATTATTTGCAAACATTTATACATAGAAGAAGCATGTTATTATTCTCGCTGAAGGGAGTACTTCCATAAATTATTTCAATCTGAATGCATAATAACACAACTATTAATCTACCACAAAAAAAATTATGAACAACGCAAACTTGGGAATCATTATAATACATCAGATGCCAGTTCCATACCCTAATTTCATGAAAGAGTTCAAATCTACAAAACGGGCCCAAGGTTGAACAAATGTGTTTGCAAAGTAACTATTTTATCGATCTTGTAATTGATTACTAACAAACATAGAAACTACAATACATACAATCAAATCAATTTCTATGAATTCACGTAGCTTAATCCCACTGCTAGATACAGGTAACAAACAAAAGCAAAATAAAATAAAATTAAACAGAGTGAAACGAAAGTGTAAGCAATACCTCTTATTCATGTCGACATCGGCTTTCTTACAAACAATGTTTGCAAAACGGCGACCGATACCCTTGATGGAGGTCAAGGCGAACATGATCTTCTGTTTCCCATCAACGTTGGTGTTCTGCACACGAAGAATGTGCTGGAATTCTTCATTTGCTACAAGCGACTGCAGTTCAAAATTTCCAACAAAAATTTCCGTTACGAATCGCACAGAATGTCAAGATAACCTTAACAACCTAGAAAATCATCAAATATAACAGACGAGAGTCGGAGACGGCGGCAATACCATAGCTGCGAATCTGAAACGAGTAGCTCTTGGAAGAGTATTGCAGCCGGCTGCCGCTCCGTTTACGCTTACCCGACTAAAACCCTAATCCTAATATTTTAAATTTATAGTCGCACTTGACGATTTTGCCCTTGTAAAATTGAATATTTTTTTTGTCTTTTAAATGGTATGAGGGTGAGTGCGGCGGTGCTTTAGCACAGCACTACTATGCAGTGCATAACAAACGACTGTTAAATCGTTTGGTATGCACCGGCTCCCGAAACGACGGCGTTTTGGAGGCATTGCATATTGTGCGGTGCAAAAAGTTTTGGGGACGTCGTTTCGGGGGTCGTTTGGTATGCATCGGCCCCCGAAACGACGGCTTTTTACACCGCATACACCCCACACACCTTTTAAATGAGGTTGATAATTAACTATAAAAAATGTTACGTGAATTCAATTTTCGAAGTAAAATGATACTGTTTCGTTAAACGTCGTTTCAGTATACGTTGCATTTTACTAGGCGTACTGATTTCGTTTCAATACGCCTATAGCAGCTCTCATCAACTAATTATTAACTTGTCATTTATACAAACATAAGGGTTCACTTAAATTTGCATTCAAAAAATAATATCAGGTTTACTAGTTGTTACCATAACATACTCAAATAATATCAGGTTTACTAGTTGTGACCATAACATAATATCAGGTTGAGATTCGCCGACGCAGTGGCGGGAAGGGGCAGAGCTGCGGTGGGAGGCAGGGGACGAGGAGCGGGAAGCTAATGGGCTGCGTTGTGGTGCAATTGGATTTGAATGTTGTTTCAGGAATAATTATGTCACATTTGAACTTTGAATTAATTTCAAAATTATCACGGAGAAAAACTCCCACCTAATTTTTGGCTTTTGGGTTTTTTCTGAATTTTTTTTTGTAGATAAGTCAAAGCCATAACTAAGTAATCAAACCCTCCAAAAACAGTTTATGCTGTGAAAAAGGCAAAATGAGCTATAAAAAATCTCTTACAAACACTGTCTTATACGCTAGACGATACATCTTGTCATACTGAACCTTGATTGGTTTTTGAATTAGAATTTCTTGTTCTTATTAATTTTATAATATCTAATGAAAATAAAATCTCGGCTAAAAGTACACCCTAAACCATTTTTGAGTATCACTATAAGGTACTCCAATTTACAAACACGTCCACTCCCTCACTTACAATATGTGTGAGCATAAGATATATGTTGATATTTGTGGAATCCAATATTTAGAAATGTAGCCGCAGATATGGCAGTGCCCTGCGCCCTTCAATCATTTTGTAACCATTTATTCACTTTTTTTCCTCTTTTGTCAAAGAATAATGCTACATTTCTCAACACTTTGTCCCTAATTCATCCATATAAAAATAAAAGATTAGTTATTTAACATACAAAATTCTTAATGACATTTAAATATAAATGATAAACTAAACTTGCAAAATTTTTAATTAAATAATTCAAAACGCCCCACTCACTCTCACAGATCTCGCGCTGCGGAAATTGCTCGCGTTAGGGTTACAGGTTCGTCGCTCTCTTCTCCATTGCTTAAAATTAACGCTCGATTTACGTACTGTTTCATGAAAGACCTCTGCGTTTGGAGGAATGTATGGACTTCATCTTCAGCCCTTTAGTCTGTTTCGTAAAGCGGCTTTGTTGTATTGATCCTCTAGTTTTCTAGAAGTGTGAATTTTTATAATCTCATATTGAAATTGGTGATTGGTGATTGGTGTTTGCAGCGGACGATTCAAGATG
This sequence comes from Pinguicula primuliflora, assembly GCA_025802335.1. Lineage (NCBI taxonomy): Eukaryota > Viridiplantae > Streptophyta > Magnoliopsida > Lamiales > Lentibulariaceae > Pinguicula > Pinguicula primuliflora. Next base: position 6,470 of record JAOYMZ010052078.1, on the reverse strand, counting down.
TCAAGAATCTATGTCGGGAACCTCGATCCGCGAGTCACTGAACGAGAACTCGAAGATGAGTTTCGGGCTTTTGGAGTTATCAGAAGGTAAACCACCTAACCGTAATAGATGCAGAGGGGAATTTGACTTTCTGTCGTATTTCTCTTTAACATCTGATTGTACTGGATTCTTCGCATACATCTAGACAAGGGAAGTTGAACCATTTGGCAATTGAGTGTCGACCTGTGGTGTTATTTACCGACTGCTTATTTTAACTTGGAAATTGAAGCTTATGCTTATAGAATTGCCATTATTTTGAATTACTTTTTACAATTTCTCCAACAATCTCTTTTTTCATAATGTACTTCTTTTGACATCCTGTTTCCCTTTCCTCCCATAAGCTGATGTAGATTGGAATTTTTTGAATGGAGCTTGTACGTATATTGTTCTAATGTGAATCATGATGCACGTTCTGTTTTATGGATTCTGTTTATTCTTTGACCCATAGAGGGCTGTTACAACTCCAAGATCTCGTGTAGAATGTAACTAAGATAGAAGTAATCTCTCAGGAGATTGCACCCTTGTACTCGCAAGAGGGGAGCACAACACTCGCCACACTATTGGTCTCAACTATGATATCAATCTCAAATAACTTTATTCATTCATAAGATAGATATGTGTTTGGTGCAAATGGTTTCTTTATATAGAAGGTAAGATACATTAATAATGAAAGCAATAAATAGTAAAGTCCTTCAAGCTTCTTCCACTTTGACCAATCCTTCGAACTTCCTTAACTTGGATACTTTGAATCCTTGAATGTATGTGGTCGTAGGAGTCATGACAAGGGTTTGCTTTATCTTTGGCTGCGGAGCATCATTTTATTGCTGAAATGTATTCAGTTACTCTCTTAATTGTCTTGTTTGTTATCCATGTTTTGCTTGAATGAAAACTTCTCTGTTGAATATTTCGGCAGTGTGTGGGTTGCCAGAAGACCCCCTGGTTATGCTTTTGTTGATTTTGATGACCGAAGGGATGCTCAAGATGCTATCAGGGAGCTTGATGGTGAGCCGGTTTCTATATACTGCATTTCAAGTTGTTTTGCGTTGCATTGCTCTTGACGAATCTCTTCATGCACAAAGTCAGGATAAAGCTCTGTTGTTGTTGGCTTTTTAACTTGTTATTTTAATTTGTTCAATCTAATATATCTCTCTCATATCATTTTCCATATTGGGAAATGATATACACCACCTCCTTTTCACACACACCTCTACACCTCCATTAGTTAGCACATACACACACATGTTGGTGTCTGTTGGGCCCACTGTGCATGAATGTGAGAGGGAGATGATGTAGAGATGTGTAAGGGAGGTGGTTTATAGCATTTTCCATATTTAATATTTACTTGTTGATATTGCTAGACGTGATCTCCTTGTTCTAAAACAGGGAAAAATGGTTGGAGAGTTGAGCTATCACATGGTGGCAGCGGACGTGGTGGCGGCGGAGGTGGTGGTGGACGTGGTGGAGATCGTGGACGTTCTGGTTCTGATTTGAAATGCTATGAATGCGGCGAGCCTGGACATTTTGCCCGTGAGTGCAGGGTGCGAACAAGTTCTGGGAGGCGCAGAAGTCGCAGTCCCCCAAGGTACCGCCGCAGCCCTAGCTATGGTCGGAGGTAAGATTATAAAAGAGAGTCAAAGTTGGATTTTAAAATTGGTAATCAAGTAAGATGGTCTGCATTGCTAAAATTATCAAAAAAAATGTGACTATAAAATGTCACTATTTTACCAGATGTTAATGTTATCAACATGATTTTCACTTCCTGTTGTTTCTATATTGGCCCAGGAGTTACAGTCCCCGAGCACGATCCCCCCGACGCAGTTTGTCTCCCAGACGTCGTAGCTACAGTAGGTCACCTCCTCCTCGTGGAAGGGAAGATGCCACATATGCTAATGGGTAAGTACTTATAGTACAACTATAGAACCTTAAAGGAATGTCCCTTCAGTTTAATGTTAATAAGAAATAAGAATTACTAAATCGAATAAATGGGGTTATTCAGTTCCTTTCAGTTGAATTTTTGAATGGATTCGGCCATATGCTAGTTTGGGGTTGAGGGTGACAGTTATAATATTTTTAGTGTCCATTTTATTCCATTTAAGATTCCATGCAGAAGTAACATCTCAGTATGAAGCTAATGTATTTTGTGTTACGTCACCAACCTTTGGAGCATATTCATAAAGATATTTGGAATGACCTTTGATGATTAATTATTGCTTCGATTTGAGTTACTTCTGATTGATTTGTACATTTCCGCAGAAATGGGATCAAGGAAAGACGCAGGAGCAGGAGCAGGAGCAGGAGCTGAGATTTGATAGACAGTTCTTTCGACTCTTGCAGTAGTTTTTCAAATTGTATGTGTACTCTGCTTCATCTTACAAATGACTGTGTAAGTGGGGCAGCGCCTCAGCTTGGACCAGTGGATTTGATTGTGTCATTACTACTTCAGTAGTAAGTTTGTCACTTCATCCTTATTATCCTGTTCTTGTTATGAATTTACATTGTGAATTTCTTTCACAGTTGGATCTGTTCCCTAGCTATACGACCTCTTTGTGACATTAGTAAGAGTTACATGTATTAATGGTTTCGTTTTTTATGTCGAGGTGTGTTCCTGGTACTGCCTATCATTGGTCTTGTGCATCTGCGTAGTCGTTTCGACTTCACTACCCTGCTGTGGGATCTTCAATTTGAATGATTGTGGATCCCAGCTGGCTACTCTGCTAGATGCTTCTTTTGATTACATGTCTGCGGCTATGAAGCGCCTCTCCTCAAATAGTTCTCGTATTTGATTACTTTTAAGGATGATGGTCGGCTTCACGTGCTACTTGCTACCCTGCTAGATTCTTCTTTTCATTGAGTGTCTGCGGCCATGATGCTCCTCTCTCCTCAAATAATTATGGTATATGATTAAACTTATTGATGATGATCGGCTTCACAAACTACAACAGGTACTTAGTCTTCATTATCTGAAGTCATTATTTGAATTATGAATGAAATTTGTTCATTTTTCACAACTAGAATCCATTCATTTGTTTTTTTTTAATTTCCCACCTTGGAGTTCTTGCTCATTTGTCATTTTCTTTATAAATTTGATTCAATGAGCTCCAATTTTTTTTCATAACTCATAATCTCCCACTGCCAGCAATTCCTCTATGAATCATCATATTGTTTGCATTTCTTCAGCATTGAACCTGTATGGCTTCTCCTTGTCTACCCTTAGTCATACGGTGTTTGAGGTTTCGGTCTTGGCTTCGGTCACGGTGAGTTATTGTTTGATATAATGCATGATGGATTATGCCCAAGTTTTGAGAAACTTGCTCTTTTTTTTTTGCACTTCATGTTAGTCATTTTATTTACCCCCATCTACATTAGTTGGTCCCAAATCCCCCCAGGATCCCCCACCCTACGGCGTTTACGACTGCCAGCTATCGAGGGAAAGAATGGATGAATTGGTTCATCTATTGTGGGTTATATTCTGTAGCAATTGAATCCTTGTACCACGCTACCGTGTGCTTGCGTGCTTGCTTTCCCTTGTTTGATCATGTAAAACAGTGATTTTTGGAGGAATCTATTTGTGTATAGCCGAATGATATCACATCGGACTATGAGAAATGCTCAAACTCTTTTTTTTTTTTTTTTTGCATTCGACCATCTCTTTATGCCCTTTACACAACCGTGTTTGGTTTGTTTTTGTGTTGAGGAGCATTGCACCTTATTCATTCATGTGTGACTTCCAATGACAGCTTGGAATTTTCTTGTCTTGGCACTGTGGCATACCTTAAAAATCCCCAGCCACGGTCCTTGCACGTGCCAAAAAAAAAAGGGATATCAACATACTATAATATTCATGTGTAGGATGATAGGGTGCCGAACGCATTCTACCGTGCCGAATAGGCTTTTTCGGATTTTTTTTTTGGCGTTATTTTTTTTTAGTGTTTAGACCTTGGGTTTTTACGATTTAGCCTTGGGTTTATATTTAGCTCTTGTGTTTATAACATTTAAATAAGGTTTTAGATTTTTTCGGCGGTTAAGCCGCCGTAATATTAATTTAGAAAAATAGCATTACCCAATTTATTGTGTTTTTTGTTTTTTTAAGTAGCTATATTCGGCACAGTAGGGTGCGTTCGGCGTCCTATCATCCTGCACCTGAAGATTACACTGTCAACATAACCATGCTCCTCATTGTTTTGGCCGTAAGCCTGTAAATTTTCAACCGCACCATCGGTACAGTGCGGTTCAAACCGCTGCACCGGCAGTGCGTAACTGCACTGCCTAACCGACAGGCGGTTAGCCGGTGCGGGTTTTGGTGTACCGGCGGTTTTTTTTGTATTTTTTTTTTAAAAATACAAAAAATATAAAAAAATATTAAAAAAAAAAGGCCATATAGCCGTTGGTGCATAACGGCTATATGGCCGTTTGAGCATAACGGCTATATGGCCGTTATGGCAATTTTTTAAATTTTTTTAAAAAAAATTCTATATCTATAAAAACATCTTACCATTCAAAAAAAATTTTCACCAACAATTTCTTCTCTTCTGCTCTACTTGCCTACAACTAGGGCTGTCGATCGATATAGATAATCGATCGAGTCGGTTATCGACCCGCTACCGGTATCGGTATCGGTACGGTTTTCGCGTTACCGACCAAATGGTCGGTAGTCGGTAAAACCGATGGACAATAATTAAAAAAAATCATGTTTTTTTAAATATTTTTACATATTCAGTTTTAACGCTTTCTATTCTATAGAGTATCAGTAAAGATTTCTTTTCTTTTTGACTTTCTCTTCTCTTACACTTCAGTCTTCACACTTCAGTCTTCAATGAGTTCAGTCGCTCCTTCGAAAATAAAAAAACCTTCGACACAGTAGCCCTGCGGCCTGCGGTACGGGAAGTCGGGAATCGCCGAGCCGAGCCACCACGTTTTCGAGTGCGGACTGCCTACAGAGGACGGACACGGTACTTAGGTTTTAGAGATGTTTTGGGTGTATTTGAAGATCATTTCTTGTTCCTACATGTAAACAGCCACCTCTAGGTTGAAGGGGAGTTGTAGCTGTCTGCACTCATTTGTCTATTTGTCTGCAACTGCATTAGATTTTCCTCAGAAAAAGAACAGAGCTTTATGAATCATAAGTGGTGTTTGTTCAATTGTAGTTACAGACTTCTTTTCTTACAGTAGGTGAATAATGGTCAGTAACCGATGGTTACCGACCGACCATTACCGCTACTGTCGATAACGGCTATCGAAATCCGGCGGTAGCGGTAACGGTAATCGTTTGGCTGTTATCAACACATTTTCGGTTGGTAACGGTAAACTTTCGGTCGGTATCGGTAGCTACCGACTGACAGTCCTACCTACAACTATTCCTACAATCATCTTGATCTTGATTATGGTTTTTTCTTATGCAAGTTCATCTAAGAAGTCAAAATTCATTTTCGAAGTTTGGAATTGGTTTGATTATGAGGTTGAGGTTGAGGATGATGGCACGAAGAAGGAGTGGGCACGATACTGTGGTAATGGCAATAGCGGTACATCAACAATGGGAGCGAGATAATCAGGGCTGACCCTGGGGTCCAGGATGCCCTAGCCGGCCCCCTAGCCGGATATCCCCCTAGCCGAATGCTCTAGCCGGCCGGCTCACTGGGCTTACCCTGGAGATAATAGAAGACCCAAAATCTCGAAGACGATGGAGATTTGTGATTGTTTTTATCATTTATGTTAGAATATGGCTTCATGTGTTTGTATTCATTTAACATTTCATAGTGGATTTTCGTGATTTTTTTCCGCTCCACATTGGGGAGATTTTTTCCACGTTAAAATCTTGTGTCTCTTATTCTCTAAAATCCTAACAATTTTAAGCCAAAAATGTGTATCTTACTTCTAAGCCAAAATTTAATATTTTAATATAAAATATTTTTTTTTAAATTTATCCTATTTTTTAAAAAAAATTTAACGTTTTTTTTCCTATTTTTTAAATTTTTTAATATTATTTTAATGGGACCGATCCGAAATATCTGGGTCAGGCCGGATCCCGGATCCGAAAAGCATAGTAACACATTTGGCAGCATACCATTGGTTATGGGGTGAACCCACAATTAATATTCATCCAATAATATCTTGTCTCGTATTTTTCTTGCCGTTTTACTTCCCAATTTTTCACTCCCATATTATTTTCTTAAAGCTTCTGGTTTCTCTTGTATATATTCAATTATATGACGACATATGGCAAAAGTGTGTAATTTAAAGTGTGTTGTATCATTTCACAGCCCATCCATCCAATCTCTTACTGTAACGCTTGTGAACGTGTAAAAATTGTGCATAAAGATTCATGGCCTATAGCATTTGTGATAGAATAAGGAGCCCATGTCATGAATGATAAAGACCACGCTAAAAACACATACACCATTCCCACGCACAAGCATAATGACATTTTGTGGGTC
>JAOYMZ010052067.1:0-13896 GCA_025802335.1 Pinguicula primuliflora | reverse complement strand
GGGTCCTCCTCCTGTGCTAGCGGGATGGGTTTGGGGCGACTCTAACCCACCTTGCCCTGCCCCATTGCCATCTCTAATACGATTCCTGAACTGATGGCGGATTTTGATTTTGGCAATTTAAGATTTGGGTTCATATTAGAGTTCGCATGATTTTAGATTTATTTTGATGTACATAAACTAAACTTCTGCACGCGAGGGGTGCAGACTTGAGAGGTGGGTCAGAGTTTTCGTCGCTCATTAGTGGTAACTCCAATACTGATTTGCCCCACGACGATCCTCGAGCTTCTGAAGAAATTCTGAATTGGGATCAACCGGTCTTTCCCATTTCAGATCTTTATAGTTGGCATAGTCCGGTGGTCTTTGAACCACCGTAAGCATGAACAAGCGTTGTAATGATATGACTTTTGCTTCCTTTGTAATGAAAAAAAAAACTAAAATCCAACAAATGGTTCCTGATTCACTAATAGACGTAAACTCTTGAACTAGGGTTGCTTTCATTTATCTACACGACATCGCACAAAAGAAAAGCAACCAGAACCTATGAACTCTCATAAATAACTACTATGCGCGTTGATCACTTGGTGTACACAAATTGTATAACGCAATTTTGGATATTGTCATCTCATACTATTGAAATTGAAACCAAAATGGAAAATTATACATCAAAAGCCCATGTGTCGCTAGATTTCCGCCGACATCATCGACGAAAATTTACAAAAATGACTATATAATCCTAAGGGAAAGAGTTTTTGAAATTGTAGATGTGAAGTTGCTGGAACCCCTCCAGAACATGAGACATTTGATGTCCAATATATAAACTTATTATTTATGGTGTCAATACCGTTAAAGAAAATGACAATAATCTTAAGTTATATTATTCGAGATAATATTGTACAATTTAATCACTAATCTAAGTAACTACATACATACATGTCGACTCTCCGATATTGGGAATAAACGAAAATATCAGTCTTATTTACGTATATAAAAAATGTCGAATCTAAACAAGTACCAACCGAAAAGAAAATAATTAGGAAAAAAAGCATACAATTTTTAAAAAAATAAAAATACATGAGAGAATAGTGGACTTTGAAGCGGCGGAGATATGGATGCTAAGGTGGATGTGTGGTCGCACGAGATTAGAAAATATTCCAAATGAGATATTTAGAGAAACACTAGATGTCGCATCTATAAGTGCCAAATTACGGGAGAGAAGGTTGCGATAGTTCGGACATGTACGCCGAAGAAATTTGGACGACCCAGTCAGGAGAGTCGAAGGATTACAAGTTGAAGGGCGACGAGGGCGAGAAAGACCTAAGAGGACATGGGATGAGCAGATCCGATTAGATTTAGCAGGATTAAACCTCTCTGAGGACATTACCTCTGATAAGATGAGTTGGAGACGTCATATTACGGTCAAGGATATTGTATGACTATATAGAGTAGTATTTGCTTATTTGACCTCTAGTGTGGTAGGACGAGTATGGAATTTTTATTTTAGTGTAGTTATTTATTTATTTTATTTTATCATTTTTTGAGTTGGGGGTCTCCACGGAAACAATCTCTTCATCCTGTTGAGGGATGGGAGTATGATTGTGTACATCTTACCCTCCCCAAACACTGCCTAAGAGCGAAATTTACTGGATATGTTCTGTTTGGTTGGGAGAGGATAGTGGACTCAGTCCACACAACTAATATTTTGTTTGATTCCGCCCATGAGCAATAGGTTCTCATATCTTTATTTATTTTATTTTTTTTGACAATTGAAAATTTTTATTTTATTAAAAAGCAAAATTATTTTGCATATTTACATATTTACAAAACGGGCCCTTGGATTTTTTCTAATTTCATCTTTGGCTTTTCCTTGCGCCTGAAAATTAGGCGTCACACCTTGAGGTTTTCCAGACTCCGGCGTTGATGCAGCCACTCTGTTACAAGGTTTGTAGTATGATTTGCGGATTGCTCATCCAGACTTCAACTGAGGTGAATATCGTGTTTCTTTTATCGTTTTTAATTTGTACCAAAACCATAACTGAAACTGAATTGTGTTAAGGGTTTCTTCACTTGTTTGCAATTCCCCCTCAAAATGTTGGCGATTCCTTCTTTTCCAGATTTGCCATATTGTAGCTGCCCAAATTGGTGTCCATACCTTCTGACAAATTCCATCAGGTTTGATTGCTATGAAAGCTGGCTCGGTTGGGCCAGATTGTACTGAGGTTGAGGAGACCCCTAACCATTCCAGCAGGGTGTTCCAGATTTCAACAGCCTTTGTGCATCCAAAAAAGGTGTGTTCATTTGTTTCATCTTCTTCCTTGCACCTGTTGTATTGTATAGACAGCTGCTCATGTATGATTTTTCTGAGTTGTAGATTTCTTTTCGTTGGCAGCTTGTCTTGCTTCATTCTCCAAGCATGAATGGCTATTTTTGCTGGTACACATTCGTTCCATACCTCTTTTAGCTCATTTACCATATCTTGATGGTAGCTTGATGTTTGATTGTTGATTATCGTGGAGTACCCATCTCGAACAATGTAGTTTCCCTGGTTCCCTGCCATGCAATTCCATCTGTCATTGGTGTTTGCCTGCAATACAGTGTTAGACAGTATAGTTTGTAAGTCTTGCAGTTCAGTGCACTCCAGATAGTCTAGCTCTCTTCTCCATTCCCATTTAAAAGTCCATCTGTTGTTGATCCATTCTCCATGCTCCGCAATTCTGAACTCTTTAGTCTTTGATTTTCTGTACCGCCGTGAAAATTTGTTAGTTAGAATTTGAGCACCGATCCATTTGTCTTTCCAGAAACTTGTTGCTTTGCCATTGTGTACTTTGATTTCCCATTGATCTTCAAACCAGCTTTCTTGTAGCACTACTTGTAAGTCTTGCCACCAAAAAGAGTGAGATCTTGGTCCTCTTCTTCGTCCTCTAGTTGTTGGCTGTTGCTTAGTGCTGTTTTCCTGCAAAAGAATTCTACTTCCCCATTTGCCAAGTAGAGATTTGTTAAAAGAGTATAAGTTCTTGATTCCCAAACCTCCTTTGTGTTTTGGGAGACAGATTTTGTCCCATGCCACCCAGTGAAACTTTTTCTTGTCAGATGTATCACCCCAAAAGAAATTCCTAATGATTTTTTCTAACTGGTTTAGGACAGACCTAGGAGCCCCGAGATATGACAAATATTAGCACTGTAAAGCAGATAAAACCGAGTTAATGAGCACAACCTTCCCACCTATAGACAGTGATTTATTCTCCCATCTTTGTAACCTTTTTTTCCATCTTCTCAATCATAGGAATCCATGTGTTTGTTCTCCTGGGATTAGCCCCAATTGGCAGACCTAGATATAAGAATGGTAGCTTACCAACACCACAGTTTAGGAAATTTACCATTTCAGCAGTTATGTCATCTGAGATGTTCATCCCTGTTAAGTTGTTTTTGTCAAAGTTGATTTTTAGCCCGGATCGGAGTTCAAAGATTCCTAAAATCACCTTGAAACCCCTGATATTCTTCCAAGAAGCCACTCCAAACAGTATAGTGTCGTCAGTAAACTGTAGGTGAGAGATTGGTACCTTGTGTCTTCCAACTAGGATAGGATCAATCAGATTTAGGGATATATCTTTTCTGATTAGTGCAACAAGTCCCTCAGCCACGATTAGAAATAGAAATGGAGATAATGGATCGCCTTGTCTGAGTCCCCGTGTAGGATTGAATATATCTGTTTGGCTACCATTGATAAGTATTGTGGTGTCTGCTGATTTCAAGCAATCTTTGATTTAATTCCTAAATCTTCCAGGTATTCCAATTTCAGCAGTCATAGGCCTTTTCAAAATCCAGCTTGAGAATTAATGTTGGTTGTTTGGTCTGCTTCATTTCCAGAATTGCTTCGTTAGTAATTAGGACCCCATCAACAATCTGCCTTCTTCCAATGTATGGTGATTGTTCTTGAGATATCACTTCATCCAACACTTTACTTAGCCTGCCAGCTAAGATTTTTGATAAAATATTGTACATTGAGTTCACCAATGTTATTGACCTGTAATCCTCCACTTTTTGAGGGCATGTTTTTTTGGCTAGAAGAAATATGGTGGACACATTTGCTCCTTTGACATTCTTACTTTTTTCATAAAATTCATCCAGCATTGCCATGATGTCATTTTCCATGTGTGGCAGAAACTTTTTAACAAAAGCAAAGTTTATTCCATCTGGGTCCGGGCTCTTGTGGCATCCACATTTTCTCACTGCATTCTTCATCTCATTTATACTGAACTTTTAAGTTAACAATTGTTTTGAGCTTTCAGGTAGTGTTTTCACCATTGGTATTTCTAGGCAAGGCCTTCTGTTGTTTTGTTCAGTGAACCTCAGTTTGAAATGTTCCATGAAAGCTTTTTTCACCCCTGCCACACTATCAATCCACTGACCATTTTCAAACACCCATTAATGGTGTTCATTCTGTTTCTTGTTTGGATCACTCGATGATAATAGGATGTGTTTGCATCTCCATCTGTTATCCATTTGTCTCTTGATTTTTGCCTGAAAATGCATTCTTCCTGATTTTCCAATCTGTTGATTTCGTTTGTGATTTGCAAGATGTCAGTGGCTGAGGGTAATGTGTTCTCATTTTATTCTGCCATCAGCTCGAACTCCCTCATGGCTTGTTTTGAGTTTTCCAGTTCTGTTTTGTTGTTTTCCTTTCTGAGTTTGCTCCATTGCACAATTTCTTGTCTTAGCATTCTGACTTTCTCCTTTAATATGAAACCTTTGTATCCATCCACTTGATTATTATTCCACACAAACTCCACCACCTCCGTGTATTCCTCTAATTCCAGCCAGCAATCCACCACCTTCATGCTCTTTGGTCCCCAATTCTTAATTTCTGATCCAAGTTTGACAAGGCAATGATCCGCTACATCCTTTTCTAATCCAGTTTGAATCCAAGGTTTTGTTCCAATCCATTTTTCATTGACTAAGAATCTATCAAGTTTGCTCATAGCTTGTAGTGATGGTGAATACCAAGTGTACTTCCTGCGTGTCATTGGAAGATCCATCAATTGAAGCTCACTTATGAATTCACTGAACATATGTATTTCAGCAGCATTTGTGTTTCTTCCTATTCCTTTACGTTCTGAAATGTTTAGAACAGCATTGAAATCTCCCATCATGCAACATTTTTCTTCCATCCTGTCACTCAAGTAATTTTTAATGCTCAACCATTGCTCCCTTTTGTCACTCAGGTCAGCTGGGCCATATACATTGACCATGTGACATAATTCATTCTCATCTCTCCACTTTCCTGAAATTCCAAGAAACCCTTCCCTTCCCCACAGATATTCTTTTTGAAACTTGTCCTTATTCCATATACACAAAAGACCCCAGCCCGGCCATTGGATCCTGTGTAAGCCCATTCAAAATCATCATTGTTCCATAAGCTTGCTGCCAATCTCCTGTCTATACATTCTTTTTTTGTCTCTTGAATACTGATGAAATCAATCTGTTGTTCCTTATAATCTCTTTAATCTTTCTTCTCCTTCTTCCCTTTTCAATTCCTCTAGCACTGATTGTCAGAATCTGCATTAGGAATGTTTCTTTTGGTTTTCCTCCTTTTCCTTTTCCCCTGATTCCATTTTGTTGATGTCTCTTTTTTCCAATTCTGCTAGATTGTTGATCATGTGGTCATCATTTTCAACCATGACTAAGCCGTTTGCAGAACTGAACAAGCTTCATTTCTTATGTTCCTGGAATTAGAAGCGATGCTGCTGCTATCTGTTATGGAGGTAGATAATTTTCCTTCTTTCTTGTTCTGTTTGCTCTCTGCATTAACTCTATCCATATTCATTCCCCATTCCAGTTTCAATGCTTCATTCTGAATTTTCTGCTTGGTTCTTTTCCTTTCAGTTCTTCCTTTTCTAGAAGATTTTCCTCCCACCTGTTTTGATTTTGTTTTGTCACGTTTCACTAACTCAGATTTTTTGATCTCACCCAATTGTTCACTGAGTTCGTGAAATGCTTCCAATTCAGGGATATTCTCATCAGCCTTTTTGTGTGCTGGTAAGTGCTCAGCAGTATTGTCACCATCAAAACATTCCTGTACTAGCTTGATATTTCATTTCCATAGAAAGTAATCAAGTTTGATTCATCCTCTTCCACTCTTTGAGTCATCTATTCAAATTCTTCCGCACAATCAATCTTTTTCATGCATCCAGAGCTTTTATCACTGTTATCCAATACTTCCTCATTGTCATTGACTTTTGAGATTGCACCTTGAGAATCATTTTCCCTTGAGGGTGGCCACCAATCAAATCGGTCTGGCTCCCAGAATTTTCCATTTGGAACAGGACTGTCTTTGTCATAGTTGCATTCCTCATCGACTGTAGTGGAATCTTGGTTTAAATCCATGAGACCACTGACTTTTGATTCATTTTTTTTCTGGGCTTGTCCTGTTGTGTCAGCCAACCTTTGTTCTTTACTTAACCAGTATGCTGATTGTGTTTTTTCTACTAGAGTGTATCTCCTCTCATTGACATACTCATATTCATCATCAGATAAATCAACTTTCTCCTTTCCTCTGAACGCAGAAAATTCATCACTCTCAGAGCTACCTTCAGAATAATTGTCCATCTCCCGTATTTCATCCTCTTCTGTCATCTTACCCTCGAACTTTGTTTCCTGAACCTCACACACCTTTATTTCATACTCCTTTCCATCTATGTCGACCCACATCGTTCCATTCACAACATTGTGTATCTCAGCCTGTAGGAGAATTTGAGCAGCTTCAAGATTCACATTGTCCTTGGTAGCGTTATCAATCTTTATGACTTTTCCAAATTTTGCACCTAAGGATTCAAAAATTTCAGTTGTCTAGCATGTGATAGGTATGCCAAATAATCTGACCCATTTGTGACTCTCTTTGTTTGATGGTTGGGTGGACCACAAGTCTGCATTAACTACCCACTTTTTCAACCATTCCAAGTCAATTCTCATTAAAGCCTCCAATTCTTTTCCATCTTCAGCCCATATCAGAACCTTGTTGGCACCCATCCAACTCACTCTTAGAGTTTTGTATCCCCCTTTCTTCAGATTTCTGCTTAGGTCCTTCCATGTTATACCTTCTTTCAATCTGCATATGCGACTGTGCTTCAACCATGCCGAATCATCAGCTTTTGTTTAAAAGATTAGATCCTTTACTCCTTTTTGAAATAGTATTGTTTTCTGCTGCATTGCTGTGCTTTTAACAGCTGCTTTGTTCATTTCAGGTACTTGTTGCACTGTCTTAGGAAGATGCATATTGGGCTTCTGGATGTGGGCATGAGATTTGCTCGTTGACGCAACATCTGTGTATGCATTCTTTGCCAATACAGTTTGTTGTGCTTTCACTATTTTCTTAGTTTCTTGTGTGACAGGATGCTTGTCTGCTCCTTGATGTGTCTGACCTTGGAACTTCCTTGCTAACCCATATTTCGCAATATTTGCCCGAACTTTGTACTGACCAATCCATAAGGTGTTCAATCTTTGAATCAGGCTCTGTGAGTTTCCTTCATCCTTGAATTTGGCAAAACCAAAAGGAGTACCCAAGATCGACAGTTTTCGTGCCACTGTGAAGGATATCAATCCTCCTTGCATCTTCAGTAGCTCGTACAGATCATTGTCCCCTCCATTCAACAGAAAGTTTGACAAATAGAATGTAAGCACTTTTTTCCTCTTGCCTACATATTCAAACCTATCATTTCCATCCATTCCTCTCAGATGGCTGAACACATCATCTCTATTTCCTCTATGCTCTACAGTTCCACTATTCAAGATCTCAGGGCGAGTTACAGTTTGGTCATACGTAGATTGGTCATCTACGGTTGCTATGGCTTTTCCCATTCTACGCTCCTCATGGAGCTGGGGCGGCTGCTGGGAAATCACAACCATGTTGGGGGCTTCGGCAGTCTAAGATTGATGATGGTAAGAAGGAAAAGTTTTTGGTGAAGGTGGAGTTCAGTTAACCTAAGGGCTCTAAGATGGTGAAACGCACACAGATCTTCCCGAGTGTCTAGAACACATCAGAGAAGCGACACAGGCGACACACTGACTTCGCTTACCGGTGCACCATCGTTCCCAACGACGCTGGAGTGCGGCAACGATACATTTTCGACGATTTTGAAAACATTCTCGGGAAAAGTGCATGTAAAAGGTTCTCATATCATATGCAAATGGCTATTATTTTGGAGTTAAAATGTCCCAATCGAATTGGATGACCCGTTTATTAAAGTTTTGAGTAAAATGTAATTTACCCCTTATAGTTTGGGGTACAGTTATCCCTTGTGGTTTAAAAATTGACAATTTATTCCCCTGTGATTTTAAAAAAAATGTCAACACGCCCCCTTAGTTTATTTTAATTAAAATAAACAATGAAAAGACTAAAATACCTTTAATTAAAAAATAAAATTAATAAAAAACTCTATTATCCCTAAATATCATTTATAATTATTTTAAATTAATATAAACTACTAAAATATAAATTTAAATGTTTATAAAATATTTTTTTTAATAGTTATATCTAAAAAATATAACAAAATTAAATGTTTATAAAATATTTAAAATATTGTATTTCAAAATATTTTTAGCAAAATTATATATAGTATATTGTATTTGGGCTATATTTATTTATTTTTTTAATTTTTTACATATATTTTTAAAATGTTTATATTATATATTGTCTATTTTCTATTTTTTGTTTACAGATTTTGTAGATTACAAGTGATTTACGTTGATTAGAAAGCAAATTAGCTCCGTCACACATGTGAGCATATACCAGTTAATGTTATAATTATTTATATTTCATTTATATTTTATATGATGTTAATATATATATTCAATATATATACATTTGAAAATTAACAAGAGAACAAAAAATTAATTAAACCTTGTTTGTAATTTTTTGAATTAATAAATAATAATTTGACAATTGAAAAAATTTTAAGACTGAAAAGATAAAAATTAAACTCAACTTTTAGTATTTTTATAATAAAAAATAAATAAAATTTAATAAACTAATTAAGGGCAAAATAGTCTTTTTTTGATCATTTTTTATCGCCCACTCTCAATACCAATATACGCGGGATAATTTGCTCTTTTTTTACCACAGAAGATAAATTATCAATTTTAACCCATAAGGGATAAAGTCGATAAATTGCATTTTACCCTTAAAGTTTTGGACATGAGTATTCAAAGAAACCTTAGACGAATTTTATTTTCAACTACTCAAAATCGAAAAAACCATATTACAAATTTCGGTAGCACTCTTTCATATCATACAATACTTCATCAAATCAACTTTGGGCACACAAAAAAAAATCCAAAGTAAGTAAAAACAATATACTCAGAGCCCAGAAGTATCCAGTTGTTTTATTGAATTTGGGATGATAAACATATGGAGATGAACTTAAAACCTTCAAAGCATGGTGAAATCCCATCTCCAAGCAGAAAACCCACAATCTTCTTCAAGTGTCTCCATTGACGGGTTACTGCTGTAATATTCCCACACAACATCTTCCAACACCTCTTCACCAAACCCAGATTCAAGACGAGGAAGTTCAACAATCTTGTCAAGCTCATCCGCCGCCGTAGACGCGTCGGAGAAGCTAGCCGGGGACAGCGGCGAAGACGACGAAGTCGAAGTGGAAGGCGAAAGCGAAGGCGAAATCGAGTTCGGTTGGTCCATCTGCGCCGCCTTCGTCGCTGCCGCCTGCACGTCCCTCGGCGATGCCGTAGCCGGACGCGGCAGCACGTCGCACAGCTCCGGGAAATTGAGTATCGCCGATTCCCCCTTGATCGCCCTCGCCGCCACGTCGTGAGCACGCGCCGCCATCTCCGGCGTGGCGAACGTCCCCAGCCAGATCCGAGATTTCTTCTTGGGCTCCCGTATCTCGGATACCCATTTCCCCCATGCCCGCATACGGACTCCTCTGTACAACGGATGATTGCTGTTGTTGTTATCTCCCCTGTTTCTATTGTTACAGCACTCGCCATTACCGTCTTCTCGAGCTCTCTTCTTCTTCAACTTTTCCGCCATGGATGAGGATGAGGATGAGGATGATGAGAGGAGCACGTGGGCGTTGAAACTTCAAAAACAAGTGAATGAAATCGAAGCTTAACTGCAAAATCGGGAAATGCAAATGCAAGTCTTCCCCTGTTTCTCGAGAAAGTATAGAAGAGTAGGTGCAGGTGAACTGGTGAAGGGTACTGGTCTCTTTCCAGTTGTTGATAACTTGGTCTCTCGTGTGTAGGTATAGATATTATATGAGTATATATAGACACACCTAAAATCATATATATACAACATTATGTATCTAATGTAGGAGATTTTTTTTTTCATATTTACACCATAAGCTCTAAAATTAAGAGTGATGCTACATATCCCAACACTTTGTCCCTAATTTATCTCTATATGTAGTTTAATTAAGAATTTTGCAAGTTTAGTCTATCATTTAAATGTCATTAAGAATTTTTTATGTTAAATAACTAATCTTTATTTTTGTAGGGATGAATTAGGGACAAAGTGTTGGGACATGTAGCATTATTCCAAAATTAAACCTCTTGCCACGCGTTCTCAAAATTAATTGTAATAATTGGAAAATGAGACCAAAAGCTCATGTCCCGGCAAATTTCTAAAACTCTATTTAGGATCGGAACATTGGATCTTTTGATTTCCTACACATGGTATTTCTAATTGTGCAATCAATTTTGACGACGTATGATGGTAGTATGGGTTAAATTTTTTTAATATATTTTTAGGTTGTACATATGAGAAAAATTTCCTCAAACACATAATTTTTTCATATATAATTATGTATAAATAATGATATGTTAACCATTGTTATTATAATTGAGGTCCTTAATTTAACATATTTATTTCGTGTGTGATTGAGATCATATGTCAACATTCCATTACTCATACATAATTTAGCTTTATTACAAGCAATTTAGTGTAATTGTATGTTTGTTTTAGTGTAAACCCATACCCTTGGCCTGGTATGCTCTCGTCTCTCCAGATTCATGTATCGCCATTGTCCATAATAGATACACGTAACGAGTCACACCAGGCTCCTACCCACAGCGGGGCCAGTTATTAATGCAAAGTCGTGGATCCATTAATGGCATGTAGACTCATTATGTAGGTATAGGATGGAGTTAATTAGATCATGTGCTGCAGTACAAAGTACAGACTAGAAAGAAAGAGGAATAAGAGTATATATTAAAAAAAGAAAAAAAGAGAGTATATATTATATATATAATATAAATTTTTAAGGGTAGAATATTAGGTAATCGTAAATGAATTATAGACTGAATTCTAATTATAATCGTTAAATATAAATGTTGTATCACAATATAAACAGTCATGATTAGAATTCATCACAAAAATTATATATTCGACCCTTAGCGTTTTGTAAGATTCTTCATATATCTATTAGTAATTAGAGCTCAGTTTTTCCGTCACCGCCCACTAGCGCTGTCAGAATTTCCTTGTTCGTTTTCTGTTTTGTTTTTTTTGTGTGTGTTGTGGTTGTAGGTATATAGATTTTTTTTATTGTTTTTTCCTTTTTCTTTCTCTCTCTTGCAGTTTGTTAAAATCGAATTTATCCGGCGATCCGTTCATTGTTTGTCGAAACAGACTTCACCATAATTATCAGCGCAATCATTCCGTTCCATATGACATGTGACTTTATTTAATTTCGACATACTTATTCATTTTCGTACGAGTAATTTACGTTCAGACACGTGTCATTTTATATACCAGTGACTTCAGACACGGGTAACTTCAGACACAGATCATTTTACGTTTTCACATGGTTAATTTTATGTACCAGTAACTTCAGTTACGGGCAATATTCTAACATCAAAAATTTTAGTAATTTCTGAAGTTTTTTTTTTCACTTTTTTAAATAAATATATTAATATTAATATCATAAAAATTTCGTAAAATTTAGGATTTTAGGGTTTATAAAGTTTAAAATTTATAACATTTAGCCTTTTGGGTTTATAGGATAGGGTTTTAGTTTTCCGGCTGCGAAGCTGTCGTAATATTAATCTCGTAAAATTTAGTGTTTAAGGGTTTATAAAGTTTAAAATTTATAACATTTAATTTTCTGGGTTTATAGGATAGGATTTCGTAATATTAATCTCGTAAAATTTTGGATTTTTGTCATTATAAATTGTATAGGCATTAAGTTATATATAAAACGAACACATAATTTAACAAAATGTAAGATAGCTTAGATGGTAAAGGTAGTGGCTGAAGTAGGTGATGAGAGGCAGGGTCGAACCCCTGAAGCTCAGTTGGGTATCCAGGTTTGGTATGGTTAATTGGGGGATTTGGGGGTTGTCCCTTTCAGAACACCATTTGGTTTCCGCGTTTTTAAAAATGGTATGCACGGGATTTATTCTCCGGGCAGGGACAATCGCGGGACATCTAAGGCAATTTTGTCCCTCCTCGCAGAAGGGTTAACGGAGACCCGAATTTATCCTGGAATGCGAAATTACTGATTTACCCTCATTACATACACGTTTAACATTTCCTTTCGTTCGATTTTCACGATTTGAACCTCAATTCCTTTCTTTCCGCAGCGACGATCCGAACAGCAACATCGGAATCTCGTCACCATTCCGCAGAAAAGTCGACGGCGTAGCCCGTCATCGGTGTTTTCGTCTTGTGTAAGCCAAATTCTTACATTTTTACCTTCCAATTTATCTACATTTCGTTGATTTCATTCGAAATTTGGCTGCTAGGGTTAGGGTTTTTTGTTACTGTCTATTGATTCATTCGAAATTTGGTTGAGTTTGGCATTCTTCTGGTACCATATTTCGTTTGATTCTGGTGGTCTGTTACTAGTTTTTTTAAGCTTTCTCGGCTTCCACTTTCATATCTGGTTTGTGCCCAAATGCTAAATTGAATTTCACGTTCAGTTAAGGCTCCTAAGAAGAAGGCCAAGGTAGAGGTGTCGCCGGAGCTGGAATTAGGGGCGTCTAAAGCTTTGGCTTCGGTCCAGGCAGTATGTGATGAGATACTAGCTACGAAGAAGGATGTTGTGGAAGAGGGTGGACCCGACATGAAGGCGACTACTTTACTGAAGTAGGTTGAACAAATTAAGGATCTCACCTTCATACAGCAACTTCGCATCATTGAGAATCTATTGAAGAATGAAGAGTAGTATAGGATTTGGCAGATTTGGGATGATGATCGCCGGCTTAGGTTTACTTTAGGGTTGGTAGCAGGAGATTTCAGCTTAGTAAACTGATTTGGATGCACTCTTACTGCGACTATGTTGATCATGTTCGTTTTAGTTAGACTATGTTGATTATGTTTGTTTTTTGTGCGACTAAGTTGATTGTGTTCGTTTTTGTTGCAAATATGTTGATTAGGTTCGGTTTCTGTTGCGGTTATGTTGATTAGGTTCTGTTGCGGTTATGTTGATTAGGTTCTGTTGCAGTTATGTTGATTAGGTTCGGTTTTGTTGCGACTATGTTGATTAGGTTTGATTTTTTTTGCACTTACGCCTGTTCTGCATATTTATTAACGTTTTTATAAAATGTTAATAAAGTAAGGGCAAAATGGTAAAAATAACAAATTCTGTCCTAAAACCTTCTGTAATTCCTGTGATACCAAACAGACAGTTTAAATTATCCCTCTTGAAATGCAGTTGTTACCAAACAGGATTTCTGAGGAATACTGAAAGACTCCCTTAGTTATCCTACAATTTTCCAAAATCAGATTTATTTTGTCCTGTATACCAAATACGGTAGAACAAAAATTTTGTACTATTTTACCTATTTTCGTACTGCTGGAACTGCTGAAAAATTCTATACCCCAAGAATTTTTCCCAAGAAAAACATAAGAAAGATGAGTTGTTAACATTACATTGGTGGCCA
>JAOYMZ010052056.1:0-13897 GCA_025802335.1 Pinguicula primuliflora | reverse complement strand
TCAGATTTCGGGCCTTCTTGTTGGGGTCGACCGTCCCCAGAGGGGGAAATTCGTCCGCAGGAAACATATCTTCCTCATCCATCCGGGCGAGAGGGCGACAGGGATGAATGAACGTAACCAGGAATCGATCAGATCTGGGGTTTATGGCCGTATTCCGGCGAATCCGGTCGAGCGCAGTGAAATTAGGGCTGTCTGTGTGAAATCGCACATGTACTGTGTCTAATCGCCTTTGTACTGTCTAGAGATCTTTATACACATCCTCACGAGTGGTTTTTTTAGCGACCAGGCCCTGCGGGTCGCGAGCTATTATTAGTGAGTATACCAAATAATATGATTTGAGCTGTATAAACATTGTTGGGCCGTTTGGAAACGAATTGCATTCACATAGTATTAGAGCCC
This sequence comes from Pinguicula primuliflora, assembly GCA_025802335.1. Classification (NCBI taxonomy): domain Eukaryota; kingdom Viridiplantae; phylum Streptophyta; class Magnoliopsida; order Lamiales; family Lentibulariaceae; genus Pinguicula; species Pinguicula primuliflora. Next base: position 13,498 of record JAOYMZ010052056.1, on the reverse strand, counting down.
ATCAAATTTGGATGTGGAAAGGAAAATCCATACACAGAAAATTGTTGCTTTGCGAGCAGGAAATAACTGAGGGTTTCGGTGGATTGGTGATTGAGAAAAGAGTGCGATAGAGCAGCAGAAATCGGAACAAATGGTGCTGGGACTGGGAGCTTTGAAAGGGCAGCCGCTGGTCACGAAGGTGGCACTGGTGGCAAAATACGGCGTATTTCCGGGTGCAATGATTGCCGCGCTAGTCTACTCGCCGCCCGATTATATTTTGCCCAAAAAAGAAGCTGATTCGGGATCATCAAGTTCCTCCAATTAGACAAAAGGTATTTCTAATCATTGTTAACTTTATTGATGACGTTAATATTTTTTATTTTTCCCGCTCATGATTTTTGGTGATTTAGTGCTAATTCTTGTTCTATTGGGATTTATTAATTGTACAAAAAGGATTAGGATCGAGCTTGTCTTTGCACTGGCTGTCAAGTAATTTGCCTTTTTGGATTTATTAATGCGATGATTGCATTTGAATCCGTTTATGAAGAATAAAGTATGAATTTGTTAGAAAATGTAGTTTTCTGACTATTGAGAATATCTTAATAGTAACTGTAAGTATTTTCATTTAATCCTGGACTAGTCTTCTACTCCAGTGAAACCATCACTCGTAAAGTGATCACGTTACTTATTCTATTCTGTTAACACGGTATTCAGCAATGTTTAAAAATGTCTGCTTTTCTATATATGAATGTGAGTGATGATAAATTTGTGTGGATATTCTTGATGCAGCTGTTTTCATATGTCTTGTATCTGCTCCACGTGGCCTCGTTATCTGTTAGAAAATGGAGTCTGTACTAATTATTTGTCACACTGTTTTTCTTGCTATAAAACCATTGTAAGCATTTAGGGCTACTCTTGATTGAATTGAATTAGCAGCTTGATATCAATCTCTTATTTTCCCTATTTCTCTTTTTGGCACTAGTTTTCGTTAATTGGATCAACTGGTACATGACTGGCATCAGTTTCAGGAATGTATGGTATTCTTTGTTTCATACGCTTCATTTATGTTGATGAACAGGATCTTGTCTTGATGATACTATAAGACAACCCACATGTCTATGGCGGTTTAACAATTCGAGCTCAAACGAACCGGTCATGTTCGATCTTTGTTTGTTAAACCTACCGAACGAGCCGAGCTCGTTCATTAAGGCTAACTAACAGAGCTCAGTGTTCGTTATGCTTAAATCTGTGGATTTCCCATGGAAATACGTTGGTTTCAATCCTGTTTTACTGCAAGTTACAAAAAGAAATAATCGCAGTCGGTTACAAGTCATAAATTAAAGCTATTGTTTGTCTCGAGTCAATAAGATTGCAACCAGTTACAAGTCATAAAACTTGCAGTCGGTTACAATAGGTATTAAAAGTTGCTATAGTATATATAAGTCACAAAACTGCTACAAGTTAGAGAGATAGAGTTATAGAATTTGATATATGGAGGATGGGGAAGAGAATTATGATCGGTGTTGTTATCTGCATTGTTTTGTTTAGCTTTGTTGCCGACTTTGCTGTTGCATATGCAGGTCATTGTTTCCAACTTCCAACAAAATTTAGGAGTCCGATTTTTTTTTCTCTTAACATTGCAAATTATTAAATTAACAGGTTTGATCGTTGCAAAGTGTTTACACATAGCTGAATATTTTTCCACTTGTAAAATGTTATATAATGTGATCTCAATTCATTGTTTCTTTTTTCTATTCAGATCCTCCTGACGACGGTCTAATTTATGAAGGTTTTGTTCTCCCCGGTTGTAAAGAGGAAGGATATTGTTTGAAATTATGTATGTTGTTAGGCCCTGTTGCTAATGCATATTGTTTTCCGATTGGTGAGCGGTATGATGATGGATATCAGGTATGCATGTGTGGAATGAAGAGAGAAGGGAATTAATCCGAAGAAATGGTGTGGGAATAAATGAAACTGGCCTTCAGGTTGTGGTATCCCGTTCGGGACAACTTCGAGCATTGTTATGGAATGAGAACATTATAAAAGCTTGTATATTAAATCTTAATCCCCGCGAATTTCTAAGGATTAGACCTTAAGAAAAATGGTTTTAAAAATTTTGGCCAACAAAGTCTCCACAAACTCGCTGAAAGTATGAAGGTTTTGATCTCGTATTTATAAATCTTCTATTAGTAATTATAATTTCGAAAGTATGTGATGACACTAGTCCGAAATTGTGTTGTTCAAGACCATATTACATTTTGAACTTTTTACATTTGGGTGGCTATATGACTATATAGTTTTAAACATATTTATCCACAGTTTTAATTTCGGGTACTATCATCGTTTATAGCTGAAATTGGATGCACTAATGAAAAGTATATACACAGGAGGTCGAAATTTTGAAAATCCTGCACTTTGATTTGGTTTTGATTTCTAAATATTAATTAAGGAATACTTAATTTAAGGAGAAAAGATGTAACGAAATTAACGGCGATTAAGATACTGAAACCACGTTATACCATGGGGCTTTTTGTCTTAAGATTTTATTAGTATGGTCAATTCTGGCGGTAGACATTGGCAATGGCTGAGATTAAATGATGTTGATAAATATGTGTAGAGTAATGTTGACGTGTACAGTCTTATATGTATAGTCAAAAGTACAACCCACAATTGTCGTCACCCGTCGTCAACATTAGTTGTACCATTGGAAATGTAATGTATAGAATTTTAGCAATTCGAACTTAATTTTAGCAATTTAAATTTTATGTTTCGTGTTAATTAGCGATAGTAGTGAACGCGAGATAAACTTGGTTGAAACCTGAATTGGGGTAGACACTAGGCTGAGATGTGCTTTGGGCCGATGGTAATTAGTTGGAAACAAAAGGGGTTGAATGTAATGGCGGCCCAGGAGAGAAAATGGGAATTTTTAATGGCCCAAGCTCCAAATTTATCTTCCATCGTGTACCTACACTGACCAAGTCTCAATCCTAAACAGAGACGACGGCTTCAACAGAAATGGGAAAATTGAACAATCGAGAAATCCATTATGACCACGTCTTCATGCGATCCACTACGAGAATTATCGCTCACAAGACCCCCACAAAGATAGTGGAACAAACTAGAGTCTAGCAGCCTATAAATACCGTGAGTTGGAGGAAGAAAAGGTACCAGAAAAACACAAAGTTCATAAGCAACAGGGAAGCAAGATCGTGAAGCTAGTTAGCAAATCGGGTAAGTGGACTGATGCTGGGGCAAAGCAGCCTGATCAGGAATTTTTCCACTTATGGTTCTATGTTCTGCATTGATTTTCGATTTCTATTACTTATTTGCGTGATTGTCGATCTGGTAGAAAATTCTTTCGAAAAACCTGTGGTTTTGATGCTAAGCTACTTGATGAGTTTACTTAGACAATTATCGTTTTAAAATCAAATCCAGTAGAAATTAGTTCATGGTTCTAACATGTTAGAAAATGTGTTGGTGGTCCACAAAACACTTGTGAAATGATCGATTTGTAGGGTTATTAAATTGATTTTAAATGCATAGCTTAGTTAATGTTTTCAAAGGTTCGAGGAAGAGTGTCTTACAACGTGTTTTCAAATCTTGTGGTTCTTGTGGTTATTTTAAATGAGTGAGTCGAGCTGTAGGTTTGCGGAAGGAAAATATCAACTTTCAGGTAACTCTTTTGGTTAAGCATCTTGTGGATGTCTCATGCTGTAAGGGTCAGTTTGTGTGATGGGAACGGATTGTGGAAGTAGTTGGCTATAATCCGGGTTGAGCAGTGGCTCGCGTATGGGCGTGTGGGGCCTCGAGTTGGCGATTGGATCGATCCCTGTTGGGTTAAGCCCGTGTGTTGAGTATCATCGGGTGAAGATGGTTGCTCAGGTTATTGGAGCATTTGGAGTAGCCGGTATGTGTTGTGTATGGTTTGCGTTGGTCTAAAGAAAATGAGGATGTCTTGTTATGTTTCATAAAGTTCGATTCATTTTAGAAATGCCCCTCCCCATTTCAATTTACTCCTTAAAACTCATGTCTTTGATTTAATCATACATTAGCCTGCATATCAGATGTTAGATCTAGTATTAGTTTACTTACTGAGCTTTCATAGCTCACGGATGTCATTGCTTTTGCATCCTACATTTTCAGATCCAGGTGGAGCTTTTTCGTGGTCGAAGGGACTGATCTAGGCTGGTAGCAGGTGGAGAATTGCCATTTCGTTATTTAGTTGTCAATCACCTATGAGACAAGGACTGTTTTTTGGTTTACCAATATGTATATTTCCTCTACGTATTCTAAATTCTTATATTGAAGATGATTGATTCCCCCCCAATAGACGTGTTGAATGCAGATTGTCATGGCTATTCATTGAATAAAAGTCAAGAGTTGTCTCAAATTTTTGAGAATGTTATAGGAAATGTCATACGTATGAGATCAAAAGGTTCATGTTTTGCTACAGTACCGGCGACGACCCTATTAAGGACTACTTAACCCAAGAAGAAGGATTTTAGAAATTCTCGTATGCTTGGAAGAAACAATGGTTTAATACTCCTAGGTGCCCAATAATGTCACAAAATGTGATTCCCATTTAAGAGTTCAAGTCAAGAACACAAGGGATCATTGCTTGGAAACTTCCTCTTCTTAAGGCAAAGGCCTATCTCAAAGGTGTCCAGTCGTTTACTAGCTTCTTTTGTGACGTAGGCAGAACTGCCCAAGCAAAGATCAGGCATTCCTATACTCCAAAACTTCAGATAGAACTCCAAGAGGAGGATGGTCCGGTCGAGGAGGATTGGCTGATCGAGGAGGATTGGTTGGTCGAAGAGGAAGGGTAAGAGGAATGGCTAGTCGAGGAGGAAGGGCTGGTCAAGGAGGAAGGGCTGGTCGAGGATGGTTGTTCAAGGAAGGGCCGCTCGAGGAAGTGTCATCCGAGGAAGGTCTGTTGGCAGAAGGGCTGTTGGAGGAAGGGTCATTGGACGAAGGGTCATTGGAGAAAGGGCCGTTGGAGGATGGGGAGGATGAATTGATCGTCTCTTCTTACGCAGTGATAAGGGCCCATTCAAAAAAGCCCACATTATTTATTTCTATGATGACAACAACAATAAACTAGGGGACTTCGTGGGGCAGCAGGTTATAAGAATATGAGGTCGGGTGCCAAGTTAAATACTGTTATTGTATCTATTATTAAGGGTGCATATGTGGGGATGATCGACTAATATTGATGCAGCTATGAGGAGCATAGACTATTGTGGAGGAGCAACCTGGTACGGTTCTGAGCAGGAGCAAAAATTTAACCCGTACCAACAGACTGGCATGTGCCAGGCAGGAATCCTTTTTATCCAGTTAATAACACTAAAAATGCGGCGGATGACATATTAAATATGCTCGCACAAATGGAGCTGCTTGAAGATATTGATTTGAATTCTCTGAATGTTGATGGAGATTTGGTTTTCAAAGAGAATGAGGGTAATATAATTTTACACTTCATATCTAACGTTATGAAGGCATCCAAAAGGCCAATGAGAGAGCTTCACAAGGATGGACGCTATGTAGTCTGTGTCACTTTGATAAATGCGTCCGATTATGCGTTGGAGTTATTGGGCAAATTTCTACACATGCCCTATCAGAGATTAACTATTTAAAAATACTGCACCATTGGTAAGGACATGCGTAGGAGATCAAAAGTCTCATATTTCGATACAGTACCAGCGATGTTCCTATTAAGGACTACTTAACCCAAGGGCAAAGAATTTTAACAATTCTCGTATGCGTGGAAGAAACAATGGTTAAATACTTCTGGGTGCCGGATAATATCACCAAATGTGATTCCCATTTAAGAGTTCAAGTCAAGAAACAAGGGATCATGCTTGGAAGTTTCCCCTACTTAAGGCAAAGGCCTATCTCACAGGTGTTCAGCCGTTTACTAGCTTCTGTCGTGGTGTTGACAGAATTGCCCAATCAAAGAGCAGGCATTCCAATACTCCAAAACTTCAGATAGAACTCGCAAGAGGAGGATGTACCGGTTGAGGAAGATTGGCCGATCGAGGAGGATGGGCTGGTCGAGATGGATGGGCCAGTTGAGGAGGATGGGCTGGTTAAGGAGGATGGGCTGGTCGAAGAGGAAGGGGAAGACGAATTACTAGTCGAGGAGGAATGGTTGGTTGAAGAGAAATAGCTGATTGAGGAGGAATAGCCGATCGTGGAAGGGCCGTTCGAGGATGGGCCATTCGAGGATGGGGAGGAAGAATTGACCTTCTTACGCAGTGATAAGGGCACATTCAGAAAAGCCCGCATTATTTATTTCTATGATGGCGACAACATTAAACTAGGGGGACTTCCTTGGACAGCATGTTATAGGAATATGAGGTCGGGTGTTAAGTTAAATATTGTTATTGTATCTGTTATTAAGGATGCATATGTGGGGATGAATGACTAATATTGATGCAGCTATGAGGAGCATAGACTACTGTGGAGGAGCAATCTAGTACGGTTCTGGGCAGGAGCGAAATATACCCTTGCCACACCAGTGGGGGTGTGCTGGAGGTGGGCTGGTGGGGGTGGTGTATAGCATTTTTTGAAAAAGTCTAACAAAATTTCCTTTAATATTCACATCTAGTCAAAAATCAACTTAGCATCAAATTCTTCACAAAGTTCCATGATTTTTCTTGCTAAGGATTCTAGCCATTTATCTGTAGTCGTTTTACACCCTTCTTCGTCAATAACTTTATTGTGATATTAAAATTTTCTTGTTTCTTATTCAGATAGCGAATCATCTCTTTTGCCAAAAACTCATTGTCAGAGATGAATTTTTGGCAACTGAGGGGAGATGATCAAAAGAGGAACATTGGATAACTAGTGGTTGGTATTTTTGTTGTGATTTTTCTATAAAGGCGCATAAATTGAGGCCAGAACAGCGCAAATGCGTGTATGGATCAACTCATAAGAAAGATATAAGTTAATCTCATTAAAATCTTGTGCCCGAGGTGTAACATACCCAAACTTCCCGTCCATGAGCTACAACAAAGATTCAACCAAGTACAATGTCATGATTCATATCCAAAATTTTCCAAACAGATTCAAAAAATGAGATCAACCAAATATGATATCAAACAGATAATTGTGCACCAGTCTTGAGGAAATCCATTCTCTACACGAAATAGAAAATTTAGCAATAGTCTTGAAAAAGAGCAAATCCTCATAGATTCCCACATAACATACTTCATTCAGATAGTAATATAGTACACTCAGTGGCTAAGCCAGGATTTACAGAAGGGGGGCACAGTTCCATTTTTTTGGCACACAAAGACAATGTCATATATGTATGTGTGTTTGTTTTCAGTACGTCACGAAAATTTCACAAAACTATATATTAAAGATCAAAAGTCTCATGCTCTATCACGATTCCAACAACTTCCTTGTCGATAATTTTGTTTCACTTCTTTTCCTTGGTTAAGTAGTTCTTTATTAGGGTTTAAAAATTTTCGATGATGAAACCACCAAAACCACAACAAAATATGAGGTTTTTGATCTTCCAAATCAATATTATAGATGGTCTAAATTGCCAAATAAAACATTTTTTGGGACAAAAAATGTGAGTCGCACTATTCAAATTTCAAAGTGTTCAATGTTGCAAATGGTACGGAGTTAGTAAGCCCCCAATTTCGAAGCTAGAAGACCTCCTCTGACACCATCTTCGATGCTCACACTTCGATAGAGTTCTTGGCAGCGCATTTGATCCCACTTCGATATTACATTACACGCATTTGATCTCAGATGACAGATGTGAATTGTGAAATGCTTTACATAAGAAACTTAACACACGTGCAACAACAGTACACACACTAAAAAATACTATGTTAATCAAACTGGAGCACGATACTGCATGGATTGTTGTCTCACCCTCCGCGCCACCCTCTTACTGCCCAAACTAACAAACTCACTCTGATGCCCACAGCTCTGACATAGTTCTTGGTGGTGTACATTGCAATTTATTTTTTTAATTTTTTGGTTTTTTTCAGAGGGGCACGTGCCACAGATGGCTTGAATTTTAAACTGTTCAGTAGGAAAACTTCCTTTTAAATATCTAGGCCTTCCTATTGGGGGTTGTGAAAGAAAAACCAGTACATGGCTACTTGTGGTGGAAAGAGTTAGGAAGACTGTTAGGGCCCGGGTGCATAAGAACCTATCTATTGGTGGACGGCTTGTACTGATAAAGTCTATCTTATTCTCGGTGCCAAATCACTATTTGGCTCTTTACCTAGCTCCTAAGAAAATCCTCAACCTTCTTGAGCCTATCTGTAGGCTTTTTTTATGGGGAAGGGAGGATGAGAAGAAAAGAGTGCATTGGGTACCATGGGACAAAATATGTCAGCCCATAGAAAGGGGGGTCTGAGGATACACAAGATGGAGGATAGAAATAAAAGTCTGTTTTGCAAATGGGTGGGGAGACTACTAGGAGGGGATGCGTTATGGACGAAAGTATTGAAGGCAAAGTATGAAAGGAATGGGAAACTTATAATAAGTGAGAGAAAGGTCTTGGAAGACAACCAAGAATACATGAATGGTGAGGGCAATGAGGTTAGGGGGTTATTAAAACAAACTTCCTGGTTGAAAAACTTAAATGCAATAGGTAATGAGGAGTGGATGAATGACATGTTGAAGGTCAAACTAGGGAATGAGAGGGGATTGCGTTTCTGGGACGATCCTTGGAGGGGGAGTATAAGGCTGAAAGAGAGATTCCACCGGCACTACATGCTAGATACCTTAAAAGAGGGGACTGTTTCGCAGCATAGGGAACTAGTTGAGGGTGGGGAGAGTTAGAAGTGGTTTTGGCGAAGGCATTTGTTTGACTGGGAGGAGATGTTACTTAAAGACCTTGACGTTTGTCATGGTGATGTTGTTTTGCAGGAACATGTACCTGATCGCTGGTTGTGCTCTGGCAGCTACACAGGACGCTATGAAGCTTTAATGGCGGTGAGAAGCATTGAGAATCTGAGACTAGTCGAATATGAACCTGAGATGATTGACAATCTGCAAGCGGTTTGGAACAAATATGCACCCAATAAAGTATGTATCTTTGGCTAGAGAGCACTACAAGGATGACTCCCAACACTGAAAAACATACAACGACGGCAGATCATTGCAGACCACAACAGTATTGAATGCCCGAAGTGTCGCATTCAGGAGGAAAAGGAGGAACATGTGCTGTTTGAATGTGACACAACGATAGAGCTGTGGTCTAAGGTAAATGACTGGCTGCTCCTTCCAAGAGATAGTAACTTGTGCAGATCACTACATGATTTTGATGTACTGAAAGAAACGGGGGTATCTAGAGATGGATGGCGTATGATATGGCTGGCTACAACCTGGGCACTTTGGCAGGCTAGGAATGTTCACCATTTTGAGAACAAGGATTTTCGTACGAAAGAGATGCTAAAAAAGTAAAAGTGAGTACATGGGGATGGTAACCCAGACGGGTTGTCCTAGTGGTTGAGGACCTCAATCTCACAATTGGAGATTCAGGCTCGAATTCCATTGGGAGCAACAACTCGTTTGGGCCAGACCTCGGGCTACGGCCCACAGATCGCCCGGTTCACTAGTGGGGGTCGCCGCGTGAGAACCCTATTAAGATTAGCCAGGCCCAAAGGACTTAGATACCCAATAGCATAAAAAAACAAAAAATGAAAAAAGAGTACATGGGGATGGTTAAAAGCAAGAACAAAACAAGGTGCCAGGAGTTACGGGATAGCAGAATGGATACTAAATCCAACGCAATGCCTCAAGCTTGGGACATAGATATGGCTGTTGGGTACTAACTTCTTTCTTTTACCAATGAGGGAGAGATACATCTATGCTGTTTTGTTTGCATGTGAGGGCTGGTTATTATGTTATTGGATGCAACCTCTGTTTTTTGGTGCAGAGACAGAGTGTCTGTTTTAAGCAGGTTAGCTAGATTGTTGTATGGAGGCGCAGGGTGCAGTGAAAAGGTGTAAAATATAAACCTGGTTTTATGCTAGATTTTGCTTGTTTTGACTGTTTTTTCCTATTAGTTTTTCTTTTGGGAATGAGTCCTAGTCCTCTGGCCCGCCCATTACTTATAAAATGGGCTAGGCAATGGGAGTTGTAATTATTGTACAATTATATGTGAATACAATTTTTTCTTATCCAGAAAAAAAAAACTAGTTGGACTTGAGGGGAAATGTTGAAAAAAAAGTCTCATTCGGACGGGCAACTCTAAATCAACTAAGTTAAATAGAAAAATGGGTTACAACTAATCACCTTAAGTTTAAGATTTTAATGAGGATAACTCATCTTCCTAATTAAATTAACCCACATACGCGCATGTGCGCACACGAGACCCGATACCAGATTAGGGCCGAGTTCATTTTCTAACATTGTCGAGTTCTTTATATTAGGTAATTGATTGTAGCACTATGTTCGTTTATAAGTAATATTTTTCTCTCAAATTCGTGTTGTATGTACTCTAAACGCTCTACCTTAAATCTAATTAAGTAAATTATGTTGAGACTTGGGGCAACACACGGATAATGCCCCAATTGTATCACACCCTTTATGAGGCCAATACTCGGGGACTTTCCCCTATATAATTAGAAGAACTCCAAAAACAATCATCGAAGTCCCCATAAGTAATGCCCAGTTTCGGCCAAACCACCCCATCATAGGTACAATACTCGAGATGTTCCTCTAAATAATCAAAAAATCCCAAAAACAATCATCGAGGTCCCCACAAGTAATACCCAATTTTGGCCAAGCCCCCTGCCCATCCCTTATGGGTCAATAATCTGGATATTTTTCGGAAACAACAATCTCGGGTCGTAGATCACTCGCTCTGATACCATGTTAGAAACTCGACTGGACCCTCTAGTCTCGGGTCATATATGTGCAGGTGTGCGTATGGGCCAACTTATAAAGAAGATGTGAGTTACCCTCATTAAAATTTTGAGCTCCATATAACTAATTGTAGCAACACATTCATTTAAAAGTTGTTTTATGGAGGCACGTTGCTGGAAGCTAGATAGTAGTTCAGAGATTACCGCTGAAGCAGATGCTTTGTGCAAAGGAGTATTGGTTCTAGGAGGGAGAATGAACGGAGGCCTGCAGATAGAAATATCATTGGAACCGTTACTCAAAGCGCTCAACTGTTCACAAAAACACTGGGAGATTGATCAACAGGTACTAACTCTAAGATCAAAAATTCAACAATTTACAATTTACAATTCCCCTCCCAAGTTTATGCAGGACTGCAGCAAATGAGGTAGCAAAGGCATTTACTAAGATGGGAGCAATGAATGGGAATCTACTCACACAAAACTCAAACCTACCTGCAGAGATAGAGCAGCTAATACGAAAAGATGCACAAGCAAGCAGAAGAACATCCAATACTGCAACAAACTGGCAAGCCGGACATACAACGAAACACAACAAGCAGAGACAGAAGCCAGCTAGTGAGCGCACCAGTTCAAAGGAAGCAGCAAAATAGACGAAGAAGACAATTCAAAGGCAGGTCCAGTCAGAACATATGTTGCACAATTCAAAAATGTCAAAGAAGCTCAAGTCAGAATCTTCGAACATGTATCTTTATATCACATTTGACTTCATTGCAGGTGCGATTTCGAATTGAAACACTAGGACAATCCAATAAATTTTTGGGCTTTAACATGTAATATTAGCATGGGCAATTTTGCAGTCCCGGACATTCGGTGTCGGATACGTGCCGGATGAGGCCAAAACCACCGGAAAAGTGGTGAAAATCGAGCAGAAACCGAGCTAAAACTCACCAGAAAATGAAGGAGAACCGATTACGACGGAAATCCAAGCAATTTGACATCGTTTTGGCTGTCTCTCCTCCTGCTCCTCTTGCTCAAGACAAGTTTGTCTCTCACCGGAAAACAAACAAGATTGACAATGTTTTGGACCGGATTTCGATTACCACTGTAATCAGGGAAGCCATCCGGTGAGTTTCAGCTCGGTTTCCGTTCGGTTTTCGCCACTTTTCCGATGGTTTTGGCCTCATCCGGCACGTATCCGGCACGTATCCGGCACAAACTTGTCCGGGACTGGAAAATTGCTCCACGGTGGCCTCTATTTATCTTTGATTAGGTGCGAAAGATGGTGTTGTCCAGAGCACGCCTATCAGCTCTAAGAATTGCCTCAATGCTGGCAAGGCTGCTCAGGTGTAGATTTCTATATGATGGTTAACTTGAGTTTAGACGTGCTTATAAGCCACGGCTCATTGTGCGTTTATAAAAATCATGTAGTGTTAGTTTGTGATCCGATGCCAAAGTTGTTCTCTCCTTACATCCTGATGAAATATGAGCACGTATTTTGCATTTTGCTTCAGCGCTAAGTGATGGAACATATGTGCTTCCTCATTCTCTAAAGACCATCAATTCTTGTTTTTAAGAATGCATCAGATAGCAGTTTTCGAGAATGGGTTGAGCGACCCTGGACGATCGGGATTCATTTAGCGCCTAAACGGTCTAGGTGCATGCTTAATCGCCCCTTCAAAAATGATGCATATAATTATATGCATCGTTTCACAGTACATTTTCTTTGTATAATTTGATATTCTCTTCAGAAATGATGCATATAATCATAGGCAGACGACGAGTGTAAAATAAGATTATTTCAAGTTGTAGGGTCAATTCTAATGAGCAATTTTCCAGTCCCGGAAAAGTTTGTGCCAGACACATACCGGATGAGGCCAAAACCACCGGAAAAGTGGCGAAAACCGAGCAAAAATCGAGCGGAAACCGAATTGAAACTCACCGGATTGCTTCCCTGATTACAGTGGTAATCGAAATCCGGGCCAAAACATTATCAATCTTGTTTGTTTTCCGGTGAGAGACAAACTTGTCTTGAGCAAGAGGAGCAGGAGGAGCAGGAGGAGAGACAGCCAAAACGATGTCAAATTGTTTGGATTTCCGTCGTAATCGGTTCTCCTAAGCCATCCGGTGAGTTTCAGCTCGGTTTTCGTTCGGTTTTCGCCACTTTTCCGGTGGTTTTGGCCACATCCGGCACGTATCCGGCACAAACTTGTCCGGGACTGAAAAATTGCTCGGCAACCGTGCGTTAGTTAAGACTGAAAATAGTAATCTCAAGGAGAACCTAGCGAACTTGTCGATTGCTTTTAGCATTTGCTTATAATCATATCAAATCTATTCTAATAACGAAGGGAAGTAAACGATACTAGTTATACAATAAAGACAAGATCACACAAATTATAAAGAAAGTTAATTATATTATATTTTATATTATATAAAAAATGTTTATAATTTGACTGCTCATTTTAATAGTTAAAGCTTGAAGACACACGATACCATTTTTTCTCACAAATCTATGATTCATTTTGTCCTGATCCGAGTTGGAGTTACCTGCAATATTTTGTCATTGCTAATGCTTTTCCACGGGACAAAATCAAAAGTCTAATGTAAACGAAGAAGACCTTTGACATTTCACATTATCCACCCAACAACACCAACTATGGGGGAGGGGCCAGATTTTCTTT
>JAOYMZ010052045.1:0-13898 GCA_025802335.1 Pinguicula primuliflora | reverse complement strand
TATGTAGTAACTACACATGATCGTATAATTTTGATAATATGCAATGTATTCCATCACCCTAACACACAAATCTCATAGCTATGCACATACGTAGACTAACATAGTAAGTCCATCAATTTGAAGCACATCTATCACCCTAACACCATATGAAATTGCAATTAATTATACATTTAATGTTAAATCTACAACCATGCAAAGACAGCGAAATTAATACACAATATGGTATGTGGTAGCAAAAACATAGTGCTACATCGCACTAACAAACGAATCTCATAATTACGCACATATGTAGACTAATATAATAAGTTCATGAAGCAACACACAATGTCCAAATCACAAAAACACATTAAGCACCTTAATACCATATGAAATTTCAATTAAATGTACATTTAATCCTAAATCTAGTACCATGTAAGAACATAGCAAAACTCATACAAAAGATGTTATCTTTAGCAAAAACTTACTGCTACATTATTGTCCTTAACGAGTACAGGTCGCTGGAGGCTCAGATTCTTGTGGTTGTTTGACCGCATGCGGCGAAGGGTTCGAAGAAGGGACAATAGGCGAGTTTTCGGAAGACTCCTCTAGTTTTGGCTGCATCAATTCAACCCTTGCATCATTTTTGCATATCGAGACTGGAGGCGGTGCCCATTTCTCATCATCAGCGCCTTACATTTCATGTTCGTCGAAGGTTTGATTTTTTGCAGAGGGTGTTGTATTCGAAGAGACAGAAGAGAGGTGAATCACACGTATACCGAAAAAGATTGTGCGAGAGCATATTAATAACTTCACCTTATTTTTTAAATTGGGCAAACTTTAGGGGAATGTTAGCAAATATGGGATTATATTGTTTGGGTTCAATCTCATTCCAGTTTAATTATGTAATTTGTAAAGTAGTGAGTTTCAATCCAAAATTAATGTGAAGTTAATTCTGAGAATATAATTCAAGTAAACGGGCTCTTTGGGTACAGACTAGAAACCCTGCTCTATAAAACCGCGACGTTTTTTTTGTGTTATGTTGGTTTCTATCTTTTTTTAAATTAGTACGCACTGCTCTTCCACAAATCGGTGTTACGCACCGGTCTTTAGGAGAGCGGTATAAATCTGCACCGACTTTTTGAAAATAGTACCATTAAATGCACTTAACTACCATCATTAGTGGACATCTGTCTAAGGAAGACGTGTATACTGCACCGAACGATGAGCTTAGGAAATTCGATGTCATATTCGGATCTACCGAGTTTATCGTAAACTCCGTAGAAAGAACTTGCTAAAGGGTAGTGTCATGCGTATATATTCACCCCATTTCCTCTCTTCTACACCAACAAAACACATAACTTTTTTATGTATACTGTTAATTTAATAAATGATATGAATCAAGAAAATAAATTGTCCCCACCCACCAATACTTTTCATTTCTTGCATTTTTTTTGATGATGGTCTTCTTTTTTGTTTATTTTATGGTGGTCTTTTTTTTTGGGCTTTGATGGTTTTAATCTACAACATTGCCCATTATTTTCCTGAATCCGATCTACCTGTTAAGTATGGAATTCTCATTTGCTAGGACTTTATCATACTGCATTTGCATCTACAGTCCAGTTGGCCTCGGTCATAAGGTTAAAAGTCAATATGGAATTGTACCTTCACATGTCCACATAGATTTCTGATAATAATATTTTCTCTAACAATGCAATTTCATACTTTTATGTTCCGTTTAATTCTTCCATTGGTATTGATATTTGAGTTTAGACCGTCTCTTTTTCAGTCAAACTTAGGCCAACCTTTTAACTAACTGGATACTTATTTCAACTAATCTCACCATACTTAATTTATCATCATCTAGGGTTTAGGGTTAATTGTTTTAATTTTTCGGCGTTGAAATCGTTGTTATATTGATTGTCATTTTAAATAGAGTATATGCTGAAACAATATCAAATGACATCTCTAATCGAACCACACGATGCGCTGATAATTATGGTAGCATCTGTTTCGGCGAATGGTGAGCGATTCTCGGGTAGATTTAATTTTAAAAATGGTAGGAGAGAATAAAAAATAAAATAACTAATTATCCCCTCTATCAATTAAATGACGCGTAGCAAAGAAGAATCCAGAAATCACTTTTCTCCTGTCTAGGAGGTAGCTACACTGATCAGGGCTCAAGGAGTCCTGCTTCTCTATCGGACTTGCAGACCGGGGTGACACATAGAGAGGACACGCCGAATATCATAAGTTCTGGTCTGCATTCCTCCATTCCAGGAAATGCATCTTTATATGTGGTAGGTCCGGACATCACCACAGTCTCCGGCCACGAGTCTACCGTTCATCCACCTAATTCATTTACGTTTGATCCACCTTGACTGTTCTGTACTGTTTTTGCTGGTTATGCATCATATGTATTCAAAAAAAAAAAAGAATCCAGAAAGTCAATAGGGAGAGGGTCAAACGTGTCTACATGTACCAGAGTCGGTACATAAGTATTTTCAGCGACTTCATCAATGTTTTTGAAATTATCAAATTTTTCGAAAACCAATCATAAAATTTGGTTTTGACACCTTTGTATAAAAATGATCTTTTTGAACGGGATAGGACTATGGTTGCATGATCCAAAAAGTTGCATGATCCAAAAAGTTGCATGATGTTATAAATTATATGGAAATGTGTGGAGCAAGTGTGTGAATATAGGAAGAACAATGAAGAATGAAGGAAATACAAGGGAGAGATCTTATTTAATTTCTCAAGTATGTATAATTACAATAAGGATTAGCCTCTATTTATAGGCTTCATACAAAGATGAAAGGTCACATTAAAACCTTCCATAAATGCATAATGAATATAGAATTCATGAGGGAAATGAAAAGTCAAGAGACATTCATACATAACATATTTCATAATACTCCCCCTTGAATGTCGCTTGTACTATGCCTTGTTAAAAACCTTATTGATCCGTCTTTGAGATGCTGCCTCGTTAAAAACCTTCATAAGTAAAACCCAATGGGAAAAATCTTAGTGAAGGAAAAGAGTACAGCGCAGATTTTCTCCCCCTAATGATTGCATCATTGTATATCCTTGAGACGACGTAACCCAATCTTATGTCTCAACTTCTCAAAAGTTGAAGTAGGCAAAGATTTAGTGAATAAATCAGCCAAATTATCACATGAGCGAATCTGTTGAATGTTAACGTCACCTTGCCTTTGGAGATCATGGGTGAAGAAGAATTTTGGTGATATATGTTTTGTCCTATCACCCTTAATAAAGCCTTCCTTTAATTGAGCTATACAGGCGGCATTATCTTCAAAAATTATTGTTGCTGCTTCTTTGTTTGAACAAAGCCCACACATATCACGAATATGGTGAATTACAGATCTTAACCAAAAACATTCACGACTGGCTTCATGAATGGCTAGGAGTTCAGAATGGTTAGTTGAAGTAGCAACTAGTGTTTGTTTCACTGAACGCCATGAGATGACTGTTCCACCACATGTGAATATATAACCAGTTTGAGATCGGGCTTTATGTGGATCAGATAGATAACCAGCATCTGCATAGCCAATTAATTCTGCACTTGAAGAATTTGAGTAATACAATCCCATATCCATTGTACCTTGAAGATATCGCAAGACATGTTTGACACCGTTCCAGTGTCTTTTAGTGGGTGAAGAACTATATCTTGCTAATAGATTTACTGAAAAAGCTATGTCTAGTCTTGTATTATTAACAAGGTACATTAACGCTCCAATTGCACTTAAGTATGGTACTTCAAGACCAAGAAGTTCTTCATTTTCTTCACGCGATCGAAAAATATGTTTTTGTACATCTAGTGATCTTACGACCATTGGCGTGCTTAATGGATGCACTTTATCCATAAAGAACCTAATTAGTACCTTCTCAATATAATTCATCTGGTGCACAAAAATTCCATTAGTCAGATGCTCTATTTGAAAACCTAGACAAAACTTTATTTTGCCAAGGTCTTTCATTTCAAACTCTTTCTTGAGGTAGACAACTATTTTTGATAACTCTTCTGGAGTTCCAATAATGTTCAAATTATCCACATAAACGGCTATGATGACAAACTCTGATCTAGATCTCTTTATAAAAACACATGGACAAATAGAGTTATTCGTGTAGCATTCCTTCAATAAGTATGAACTTAAACGATTGAACCATATGCGCCTTGATTGTTTCAGCCCATATAAAGATCTATTTAGTTTGATCGTGTAAATCTCTCAAGAGTCAAAATTTTGCGTTTCGGGCACTTTAAAGCCTTCGGAGATTTTCATATAAATGTCATTTTCCAGTGAACCATATAAATAGACAGTGACCACATCCATCAGACGCATCTCTAATTTTTCATGTATTGCCAGACTTATTAAGTAACGAAAGGTATTGCATCCACCACAGGAGAATACGTCTCTTCATAATCAATGTCAGGTTTTTGACTAAAACCTTGTGCGACAAGTCGTGCTTTATATCTCACAACTTCATTTCTTTCATTTCTTTTTCGTACAAATACCCATTTATACCCCACTGGTTTTACACCATATGGTGTACGAACTATACATCCAAAAACTTCACGCTCTTTAAGAGAATTCAATTCTGCGTTTATTGCATCCTTCCATTTTGGCCAATCATTTCTGTGTCTACATTCTTCAATAGATGTAGGTTCAATATCCTCGTCTCCTTCAAGAATTTCGCGCGCTACATTATATATAAAAATTTCGTCGACGATTATCTTATTTCGGTTCCATCTTTTTCTTGTCATGACATAATTCATCGAGATCTCTTCATTGTCAGGTACCTGAATTTTATTTGTCATGTCATCAAAATCTTCTTGATCATTATTGATCTCTTCTGGAGACTTCATTTCCTCTTTTGGACCATCTTCAATATTTATCGTTCCTTTTCTTTTTCGAGGATTTTTATCTTTGGAACCGATAGGTCTCCCACGCTTCATGCGTGTTTTTGACTCATTAGCAGTCAAAATTTGTCCATTTGGAACATCCAATTTTATTGGAGCATTTGCAGCTGGTATATGTGATTTAGTCACTTTGTCCAGGTCAGTAAATGCGTCTGGCAATTGATTTGCTAAGTTTTGTAAATGAATTATCCTTTGAACTTCAAGTTCACATTGATTTGAACGAGGATCCAAGCTAACTAAAGATAATTCATTCCAATATATTTTCTTTTCTAACTGCTTAGTTTCTCCCCCTATTGTTGGGAAATTTAACTCATCAAAATGACAGTCAGCAAATTGTGCTGTAAATAAATCTCCAGTTGTTGGTTCTAGATACTTTATTATCGACGGAGATTCATACCCAACATATATTCCCATTCTCCTTTGAGTTCCCATTTTTGTGCGTTGTGGTGGAGCAATTGGTACGTATATCGCACATCCAAAAGTTCTTAAATGGGATATATTTGGTTCTCACCATAAACCATTTGCATAGGGGAAGAGGGAAATTGGTTTGTCATAAATCTGATTCCGGAAGTTATGGAAGTGAGGATTTTTGAACGACTTCGTTTCAGTAGTGAGGTGAGGAGTGGCACGCGTGTGGCTCTGGGATGGACGGGGTCAGGTGCCGGCAAATCTGATCGACGAGGTTGTAGAATAGATCACGGCCGTTCACAACGGTGGAGAAGCTGTTAGGCCGGCTATAACCGGTGCTGCGTGTTGGGAGCAAGAAGACTCACTGCAGGTGGCGCAGCTATTAAATGCCTGCGAGCATCGATGGCCAGGATTCGTTGGGAGATTGAGTGAGGCTATGAAAATGTGTTACAAACCCGCCTCATTATTTAGTCACCGCCCCATTTTTGTTTTTTTATTATCCTGGAGGATTGGCGGTTCTGAATTTAAGGCACTAATCTAGACGTAAATGATTCTGGACCAGAAAAAATCCTAACATATAGACACCGATATAAACATCCTAAGTAAATGCTTAGATAGCATTGGGCTGGGCGGAGGACGAGCGTCGAGAGCATTAGCGGCGCCTAAATACCTATTAGTTGTATAAATATGTACAATAACATTATGTACATTAAACATGATTCCTATGTAAAAATTAGAAAAGAAAAAACGTTGAAATAGACCTCTGCTCTATCTAAATTAATTTAAACTTTCTCTTGTTTTAAAGTTTGGGTAGGTTTCATGCACATATAAATTTACACATAAATAAACATATGTTTTCAATTTCGACCACTAACATTGTTCGTTGACGAAATTGATCATTCCAATGGAAATATTATATATAGGAGATCAAAAATCTCATATCTAAATACGGTTCTCGCGACTTTGTCACAGGAATTTTCTAAACACTAATAAATAACTAATTAACCCAAGGAGAAAATGTGAAACGAAATTACAGCGATGAAATCATCAGAACAATACCAAAACATGGGCTTTTGATCTCCTATATGTTTTTCAATGTTGTGATCTATTCGGTCAAAGGACGATGCTAGTGGCCAAAATTGAAAATATGTGTTCATTTATGTTTAAATTTATATGAAAAAATATTTACATTTATATGTAAATTGAATTTGTCCCTTTAAAGTTAATCTATCTAAATCATCATTCATATCAAGTTTGGTACAAATTATGAATATTTGAACAAGTAAATTTATTCTATTATCATCATTCGTTGTCGTAATTGGTCCATCGATGAACAAGTTTAGAAATTACTGTTGAGATGATTCTTCAGGATTAGGGATGGCAATAGAATGAGACAGGATAGGTCAAAGCCGCTCTAGATCTGTTCCGCTGACCCAAGGGACGGCGCAGAACCCGCCCCGCCCCTTGAAGTCCGGATCCACGGGTCGGGTCAAACCCGCCCTATACCTAGTAAAATCCAAATTTTTACTAATATTACAAAAAAATTAATGTGTAGAATATTAATAATAATAAATAAAAAATAATTGTATATGCATTAATGGTAAAGGCGGATCCGGAGCGGGTCGCCCACCCCTATCCCGGACCCGCCTACGGAGCAGGTCGAGTCTGAGCCACCTACCAAGACGAGCCAAAATTGCCAACCCTATCCAAGATAAAGTTGTCCAGGACAATAATCTAACCTCTAAAACATGACAAATGATCAATTCACTTATAGTTTTACCTCTCCTACGACATGCACCCTGTACGTGCCCCTAACGAGCGACGCACAAAACCCTCGATTGATTCCTCACCACCGTGCCGCTCCTATGCCGTCGTGGGGCCGCTGAACAACATATTGGATATCATAGCTCTCTCCTACCATTGCGGCACCGATGGTGCCCGCCGACCCAGATGGGACGCAGCGAAACTCGATTATTAGCAAATCTTATGTATCTGCACTGCAATCGAACCCAGCAACTGAGCAGGCTCAACCATCTCGTCCAAGGATTACAGCTACAATCTCCAAGTGGAAAGGCGAGCCAAAAGTGGAATTCTCGACAGATTCGATCGAATTATTATCTGCACCGTTCAGAAACTCGCTCATCGGAAAATTTAGCTTCGGCCGCCCCCCAATCGATATAATCCGGAAGGAGATAGCCAAAATAGGGCTCAAGGGAGATTTTTCGGTTGGGCTCGTAGATCAACGACATTTCTTATTGCGCTTTCAGAACGATGAAGATAGACGACGTATCTGGTTGAGAGAACACAGGTCAATCAATCCAAGGCTTCACTATGCATATATTCAAATGGACAGCGGATTTCAGAACAGACGTTGAGCCTCACATTGCCCCGGTATGGATCTCTTTCTCGAACCTACCTATTCATCTGTTTGACAAGGATAGCATTGGAATTGTTGCCTCTATGGTTGGAACGCTAGTAACATTGGATCAATCCACAATCTCCCTGAAAAGGCCAAGTGAGGCAAGAATCTGCGTTGAACTCAATCTGTTAGAACCTGCTCCGAGAAGGATTTGGATTAAGCAGAATGGCAAACGAGTAGAACAGGAGGTAAAGTATGAGCATATCCCTCCATACTGCCAGAATTGCATGAGGAAAGGACACTCGAAAATTGAATGCAAGAAGGGGCAGCCCAAGGATTCGGACAAAGGAAAAATCTCAAAAGAACAAAGAGATAAACAAGGAGATGTCTATTACAACAACATAGCCCAAGGAAGGTAACTCGATATCTGAGCAAGTTGCCATTCCAAGAACAAAATCCCAGCTGAAAAGGAAAAAACTAGACAGAATCGGAACCAGAAAAGGCAAAGCAGTGAAGGTATACCGCCCTGTCTAAAAGCAGGATCACTTAAACCAGCCATCCACTAGTACTCTTCCTATGAGGGAGGACATTCCGTCTACTTGTCCAATTGTCTCAGTACAAACCACTCAAGAGCATATATGAGAGAGCTCTCAGGACAGAGCATTGTCCACAGGTAAGTCCTCTTCCCCTACAATTCATGTTGTATCTGATGTCATGGAGAATAATGCTGCCTCGCCAAACGAGAATAAACTCACACTTGATCTAACCAAGCAAAACAACACTGTCGCAACCACAGGACAGAACACCTCCAAAGCTCACCCTGAACACACTCAAGAGGTCATTGACATCAATGTTCCGAATAAAATTCACTCCCCCCCCCAAAAAAAAAATAAGCAAGACTGCTCATCTCTAAATGCACATGCTCCAATCTTTATCCCAGCCCACACAATGATACAAACAAGCTCACCTGAAACGGAGAACAACTCAATTCTCCTCACTGAGAACTCCATCAACCAAGCGTTCAAAATGTTGTACCAATCTCATCCTGACACGGTAGAAGCTGTCATTAAAGATATCATAGGCTCACAGGAAATTCCTGAACAAATCTCAGCAGAAACCATAAGAGCTGAAGCTCCATCAGATGCCCCGCTAAATCTAACGCCTATCTCCAGCTCATCACAAAAGTTTAACAAAAAGAAAAAGAAGAACTCACTAAGCAAGCAAACCAATCGGTCAGTGGCTAGCATTGAATCTCCTTCCATAATGAATAGATCAGAAATAAACAACAATCACTCTGAAAAGATGCAAACACCAATTGAAGAGATAGAGGGTGAACTAAACTATTCTAATCTTCCTCAGGATGGTGAATTTATCCCAATAAGCTCCATCATAATTGATTTAAAAATGGACCGTAGTAATCA
This sequence comes from Pinguicula primuliflora, assembly GCA_025802335.1. Lineage (NCBI taxonomy): Eukaryota > Viridiplantae > Streptophyta > Magnoliopsida > Lamiales > Lentibulariaceae > Pinguicula > Pinguicula primuliflora. Next base: position 4,792 of record JAOYMZ010052045.1, on the reverse strand, counting down.
AAATGCTGATGCAACACTAAGCACAATGTCAGAAAGGGAGGATGCCCCACTTCCAGAACCAAGAAATAAAATGTGGCAAAGTGCCGACGAATTAAGTGCCCCAGATGAAGAATTTACAGTCCATCAATTAAGGCGTTTTAAAAAAACCAAGAAAAAATCTCTCATAAAGAACAGGGAGGACTATCTGGTCAAAAAACCATCCAAATCCCCGGTACAAACCACTCAAGATATCCCAAAAGAAACATCCCAAAGTAATGACGAAAGGACTTATATGGAACATCCGTGGTATTGGCAACATCCCATCCCAAAAAAGATTATCTCGACTAATTAAACTGCACAAGCTGGAATTCTTGATAATCCTAGAACCAAAAATTGATATATCACGAATGGATGCAATTGTTAAGAAAATTAGATTTGCACAGGGTGTCGCTAACAGTGCAGGTACAATCTGGATATTGTGGAAACGCTCCATTCAATGCTTTACTCTTCTAGATTCTCCACAAATTCTAGTGCTGCATATATCTTTACCAAACTGCACTAACTCCTATTAGATTGGAGGCATTTATGCAAGCTATAACAGGAATCAGAGACAAAACCTATGGCGGATTATGAGACAACTCTGTCAATCAATTTCTGATCCAATTCTCATAGGAGGTGACTTTAATGTTGTGAGGCTAGCAGAGGAAAAAAAAAAGAGGGAGACCAATAAACTTGGGATCAACTTCAGACTTCATAGATACATTGCAGGACTGTAGCCTCTCGGATGCAAGATTTAGTGGCAATAAGTTTACATGGTGTAACAATAGATCAGGAGCAGACCGGATTCTAAAAAGACTAGACAGAGTACTACTCTTAGAAAACTGGGTCATAGAAGCTCCTAAGGTTCAAGTCACTCATGTAAATCGAGGATTCTCAGACCATGCCCCATTACTAGTAGACATTTTGCCTGTCCGGCCAAGACCACCAGGAAGATTTAAGTTCCACCATTTTTGGTTATCTCATCCAGACTTTAACCGAGTAGTAGTAGATTCCTGGACTAAACAAGTCCCGGAAACGAATCCTATCAGCCGCTTCTGCACCAAGCTAAAGGAGTTACGAAAATCTCTTAATGAATGGAATAAACAGATTTATGGCAACATATTTGAGAACATCAGAGCCACAGAAGATGCTATAACTGTCCTGGAAAGCCGCAGTGATGAGACAAATCACCCTTCGGACAGACAACAACTTCAGGAAGCACAGGATCGACTGAAGGATCAATTGTTGGCTGAGGAAATATACTGGAAAGAGAAGTCTAGGGTGAAATGGCTAAAAGAAGGGGACAGTAATACATCATTCTTCCATCGTACCACACAAATCCGAAGAAGCAAATCCTCCAGACTGTCACTCACTTCAGCAAATGGATCATTAGTTGAATTAGATGACATTCCAGTGCTTCTGGTGGATCACTTTGCATCTCAGCTTACAACAGGAAGCATTTCAGACTCGCCAAGTCTCCTACGGAAATCCCTTTGCTCATTACTGAGGAGATAAACCAACAACTTTCGAACTGGCCAGAGGAAGACGAGATTAAACAAGCGGTGTTTGAAATGAACGATGAAAGTGTCCCAGGACCCGATGGATTCTCGGGAGCATTTTATCAGCACTGCTGGTCAGTCATAGCTACAGATTTCACTAACCTAGTTACTTCATTCTTTGCAGGTCAGGAGCTTCCTAGGATGCTCACATCAACCTATCTCTGCCTAGTCCCTAAAGTCGACAACCCGAGTAGTATCTCTGAACTTAGGCCGATTAGCCTATGCAATTATGCTGGAAAGGTCATCACAAAAATCTTGGCGAAGAGACTCTCCTCCATCCTTCCGCTCATCATCTCCCTGAATCAAAGTGGCTTCGTTAAGGGAAGACTTATCTCCGATAATACATTACTTGCTCAAGAACTTCTGCACTCTCTTGATATGCATACAGATGGTCCTAATGTTGCAATAAAACTTGATATGTCAAAAGCATTTGATAGGATTGAATGGATTCACTTATTAAAAATCCTTAGAGCCTTTGGTTTCAGCGAAAATTTTATAGATATAATTTGGAGGATTATATCTAATAACTGGTTTTCTATATTGTGGAATGGGCAGGTACATGGATACTTCCACTCAACAAGAAGGCTCCGTCAGGGTGACCCTATCTCTCCTGCCTTATTTTCCATAGCTTTAGAGGCTCTCAGTAGAGGACTAAATGCCCTAATGGAGGAAAAATCCTGGTGTGCATATAGGACTCCAAGAGGGTGCGGAAGCATATCGCACTTGGCATTTGCAGGCGATCTATTAGTCTTTTCCCGAGGCTCTCAGCACGCCTTGCAAGATGTGTTTCTCTGCCTTAAGGAATACGAAAAGATGTTGGGGCAACTGATAAACATAAACAAGAGCAGCTTTATCGTATCCCCAGGAGCAAGTCAGGAAGAGATTGAGAACATCACTGTCTGGACAGGACTCTCTCATGCAGCTCTTCCAATTATCTACTTGGGAATTCCCCTATATCACGCCAGGAAAAGATCCAGTCTATTCACCTCTTTGATCCTTAGAGTCCAGAACCGCCTGGAATCCTGGACAGCAAGATACCTCTCTATGGGCAGCAGACTAATTTTACTGAAGCATGTTCTCTCAAGTCTACCTATATATCAGTTCATGTCCATGGTTCCGAATAAGCAGGTCCTGAAGAAGCTGGAATCCATTTTCTCTAACTTCCTATGGAGTTCTCATGAAGGAAAACAAAAAAGCCATTGGGTTTCTTGGAAGCGTATCTGTCTCCCGTTGGAAGAAGGAGGACTGGGAGTCCGTAGATTGGAAGATATCTCCATTGTAGCAGCTATGAAGCTCTGGTGGCAATACAGACAAGAGGATACTCTATGGGCCAAATATATGGTCCAAAAATATGGGAAGGGGTCCTCTCATCATTCCCACTCATCGGGCAATCTGGGATCTCATGCTTGGCGTTGACTATGCTCGGTGAAGGACATTATGATCCTACACACACTATTTCTCGATTTATGTGTGTCATCCTTGCGCAGGGGCCATGCTAATCTTCTCTGTATCGTTCCAATTTTATCGGATGTCCCCGAAGGGACATCCTGCACACACTATGGTTCATAGGAAATGGAACCAAGGTTAATGCATGGTGGGATGCCTGGGTCACAAGGATCCCTCTGGGCCTCTCGCAGATTGAAGACGATCGCATCAACACAGTGGACGAACTGATCATATCCCATCAATGGAACACCTCAAATATAATCGTTCCATCAGACACAAGAAATCTTATCTTGAACTATCAGAGGTATGAAGGATCAGATCAACAAATATGGACTCCAACCATTGATGGTGTCTTCAGGTTTAACTCTGCATGGAATACAATCCGGAACAAGGCCCCTCCAAGGAGACCATTCAAGCGGTTATGGAGCAACTACATCCCCCCTAAGATGAGTATTCTGCTATGGCGAGCTCTCCAAAATGCTCTCCCGGTTGAGGATAAAATCAGAAAATGTGGAATCCACTTAGTATCTATATGCCAGTGCTGCAAAATCAAACCAATGGAGGAAACCATAGAACATCTATTCTCCTATAGCGAATTGGCGATGCATATTTGGAGCTTCTTTGAGCGGATTTTTGGCCTTCACTCCTCTATAGTCTCATTGGAAACTCAGCTAGAGCTATGGAGTAAGGTAAAGGGAGGGAAGACTCTCAAGTTCATATTACAAATAACACCGATTATTGTTTGCTGGCAGATATGGGTAGCTCGCTGCAAGGCTATGTACCAAGATGAAATTATAACTCATGCTCAGGTAATGCGGGACGTCCTGATAACACTGAAATAGCTAACCATCCAAAGCCCGCTTCTTCAGCCCACCAGCGACAATGAACAGCACATGATGCTCGAACTGGGGCTTGTCGTGCCTCTGGCAAGAAATCTAGCAAGACGCTCTCTAGCCTGGGATCCCCCAGCTTCTGGTAAGATCCGACTAACATTAGCGATATCTCAGGTTGCGTCTGGTCTAGAAGCTTGGATTGGTGGTATTTTGCGGGACTGCACAGGTACATTGTTAGCAGGATTCTCAGCCAAGACCATTCTTCACATCCTGAAATGGAAACTATCATGAAAGGGATTGATTTCTGCGAGGCATATACATTCAGAGATGTGGAGATTGATGTTCCTCCGAGTTGTTCTCACCTTATCTCTGGAACCGGATGTCCCTGGAGGGACTATAGGACACACAGACAGATACGATCTAGAATTAATGGCAGTAACAATTTGACGCTTCGACGACGAGATGTAAGGGAGCAAAAGGCAGCGATATTCTTAACAAAATGGGGCCAAACCAACGGCGATCGCAACTTCTATGCTGAGGACGAAGTAAGGCAGATAGCAGGTTTGCAATACTGTAGCTAGGCACACACGGGAGGGAGACACACACTCACAAATCTTATAAAAGAGGTAAGTCGGGTTCCATACTCTTTTTCCTTCTCCGGATTTCCCTCTTACCCTGGAGGTTTGCCGGTGAAGGTTTTGAGGAGGCGGGATGATTTACCCTCTTCACTTAGGATCGTTCGGACGGGTAGGAGGTACCCTTGTAAGTCCGGATGGCTAGGTCTTCGGCTCGCTTGGGTAGAAAGCATTTCTTTTTACTAGGTTTGCCACTTAGGCACAAGAAGATCATGGTAGCTTCCTTGCAGTATAATCTAGAATGCTCTCACTCTTCTGGTATAGACTCCTGCTATTCTTAGGAAGGAGAAGGCAAGAAGGA
>JAOYMZ010052034.1:0-13899 GCA_025802335.1 Pinguicula primuliflora | reverse complement strand
CAATCAATTTATTGATTTATAGTAAATTATAGCATTCCTGAGACTTAAACTTCATTAGCATTGTAAAGGATTCTTTCCCTCCATTGTTTCTCCCTCATTAAAGGACTCTTTATTAAGTTAATACTTTGTCATCTATCCTTTTTTTTGGTTTCATTTACTTCTCTGTATCGTTGTTGATATCTGTGCTACCAGTGATTATTTCCAATAAGTAAAGTATTTGTACACTACTTCTACTTCTAATTTCAATGTCCTACTATTTTCACTGTGTTTTATGGTTTCTAATATGTTTCTTGTGCTCACTTCTCCTTGTATAAGGTCCGGTTGTCTGTTTCGTGATTGTTAATAATGGTTTTAATTGCAGTGGTTTTCAATTTCTTTCCTCATTCAAACGTCTTTCGGCTTTGTGGGTCTTAGTATTTCAACATAAAATTTTCTTTGCAGATGCACAATTTCATCCTAGACTAATTTTACTAGATTGTTTGATCTAATCTCATACCGGAATATTACTGCTACGCCTATTTGTAGTGGAAGTGGAACAACTATTTTCAGAAAGGTATGGATTTGTAATTTAATTGTGTGCACTTATTAATAGAGGACAAAATAGTATAATTTAGTGGCTAATTAACAGAAAAAATTTTCAGTGGCAAACTTGGCTTAAGGTGTTCATCAAATATTTTCAGAATACCTTCACCTACTGTGCTTCTCAATCTTCATTATGAAGGCTTCTTGAGTTTTCGAATCAATACACGTGTTGCCTGTAATGCTAATTTGTTGAGATTCATACTTAAATCAATTAGGGATTGATCACTCTTTTATATGACAAGCCAGTTCCATGTGGTAACCCAATGATATGAGTTGGACAATTCCAGCACGTTTGACTGCACTATCTAACTGAAACTCTACCCATCCAATAATTACTCCAATACTGATTTAAGGACAAACAAAAAGGACGCAGTTCTTCTACTCATGTACAATCGCCTTCCATTTTTATGTTTTCGAACTAGGTTGTTGAATTTTGTCTGTGTTTTATCAACCAACATCCTCATGGAAGTCTTGGCCTTGAAAAAAGCTGCGTTTTCGCAGAGGAAGCTTATATCAAATAACTCCTTTCCATCATCTGTTTTGAAAAGAAATTTGATCATATGCTGGATGACCTTATGTTTGTGTTATTTCCTTGTGTGAATGAATCATCTTAGGCCAAATGTTCTCTGTTTTTCATGACATTATGTTAATATCCTTATTTCCGGATGCATGTGTTTGTATATATATTTAAAATGCTTGAATTTCTATACTGCAGATATGTTCCTTGCGCTTGATAAAGATATGAATGGAACAATGAGTAAACAGGAGCTTCGTGATTATGCAGATGGGACATTGACAGATATTTTCATTGAGAGAGGTAAGATTATTGGACTGCAGTGAAAAAATCTCTTTTAACAGCGTCTCCTTTACAAATTGATCCTAGCTCACTGTAAAACCTCGAAGGATAGTAGGCTAGTATATTGCCATATGGATACTTGTGTCGCTATGCTTGTCTAAATTTGACATTAAAATGGCACGAGTTCAAAACCGTTTGTGTTTGCTATTCATGTTAGATTCCATATTTCCAGATGCCAATGGTTGAATCTTTTTTCTGATCGTCTTTATCATCTCTCTCTCGCACAGTGTTTGATGAACATGTACGGCGTGGAAAAGGTGGAGGTGGAAATGCTAGGGAAATGGACTTCGAGAGTTTTCTTGACTTTGTTCTAGCTCTGGAGAACAAAGACACACCAGAAGGCTTGACATACCTGTTTAGGTGTCTTGATCTTCAAGGAAGAGGATTCCTTACAACTGCAGATATTCACACACTTTTCAGGTTAGTCTGAAAATTTCCAACTCGCTTTGGTAGATTTGTTTATCTGCTTAATGTTTATGTAATTGTGATTACTGACATGTGGAAGTGAAGAAGGGTAGCATAGAAAAGCTAGTTATGCTTCCTAATTCAATCTCCGAAGAAAAAACTTCTGTCATTCCTGCATGTGGTTATAGAGTACTTCCCACATGTCTCGATTTGCCAGATACATGCTCATAAAGTTTAATGGAATTAACGTTAGATCTGTTCCAGATTTCACATTTTGTGTCGATTCGTTGTCGATTTTGAATGATTTTCTTCATTATAAACCAGAGATGTCCACCAAAAATGGATTGAAGGTGGCAATTACGAGCTCTGTATCGAGGATGTAAGGGATGAAATCTGGGACATGGTAAAACCGGCAAACGAATTGAGAATAACACTGTCTGATCTGCTCGCTTGCAAGCAGGGTGGGACAGTTGCAAGCATGCTCATTGATGTAAGGGGTTTCTGGGCACATGACAACAGGGAGAACCTCCTTCAAGAAGAAGAGCCAGAAGGGGAACAATAGGCATTTGATTTGCAAGTAATGTATCATTTGGTATTGTACTTTCCAAATACTTAACATCCTTTGTAGTTTTGAAGTATTTGTTCAACAAAGATCCATCTTTGTCCTTTTAAACTACAAAGGAGTGATACTGATTTAGGATTTCAGAGGTAATTGATAGGTAATTGTGTGTGCTATGTATTAACCATAGACAATAGTTCTCTGTACCATGCACATCCTACCAACACACGCATGCGCACATGTTGGGTAATTGTGGGTACCATGTATTAACCATTGAAAATAGTTCCTCCATTTTGGATGTATGACCTGTCGGGATATGTAAGAGGAATCCATGTTGGATGCAAGAAACACACGAAGTGGCAACTTCAGTATGCTGCCCAGCCCTCTTCATCGGGACTTCTTCTCAAAGCTTGCAGTCACTTCTTCGGTGAAGGAAGAAGGAATAAGAGGTGTCCATATGGACCGGGCGCGACGTTGTTGGCACGTATCCCCTTGTCTGCCAGCTGAAGGGCCAGGCCACGAGTGAAGGCCAAAATCGCGCATTTGGTCGCCGTGCAGTCCAGCAACTTGGCATTGCCTTTGTAAGCATTGACGGAGGTGGTGTTGATGCTGGAGCTACCTAATTTCATATGCTTCAAAGCGTGCCTAACACAATTACATTTAACTTGTCAAAATTACATCTAACTTGTCAAAATTACATTTGAGGAGGGTCAATCTTTCCTATCAGAGGGTGTGGATTCAATGTTTGGATGTGGTAATGATGAAAGGAAGATGAACTTCTCCTATGGAAAGAGTGAATTTCTACGGGTTGGAGGAAAGAAAATCAGTTGGTTATGGGCCTGATGAGTGGAATGAATATTTTCATGAGACAGAGGAAAACTCTAATGCAATGTCGAACTTCAGACACGAGAACAAGGGGTTTAGCTATGTGAGTCAACCCAATGGCTTTGTGAAAGAAGGAAGCAAACAGAAGTTTACAAGTTGAATCAGATTCTCAAGGACCTAACATTCATCAAGTGATCCAAGAAATCGTTGTTATACCAAAGAGGAGAAGAGGGAGATCTTCTTTTACTAGCAGCTTATGCAGATGATTTACTTGTCATAGGGTCAATGCTGAAGACACAATATTTGAGTTTAAGATAGGCATGGTGACTAAGTTTGAGATGAGTGCTCTTGGAAGGCTAGCTTACTATCTCGAGATCGAGGTACATCAATATGAGATCGGATCATTTTGAAACAAGAACACTACACATCGAAAATTCTAGAAGAATCCTGGCTCCGATACTAAGTTGTTACAATCCCGGGACTTCGAACGGGTGGTTACTCCGGCTACCTTGTGTGGTGCTTGGTGTGGGTAATGACAAGAATATTGTTTGGAGCTTTTCTTGAAACCTATTGTGATCGATAGATAAGAACTGCAGAGGAACTCTGCGAATGTAACTGATACTAGTTCAAAAGGAAATACAAGGAAATGGAAAATGCAACACTTAGATTTTCGATATCTCTTCCTTTCTAGTCTGCTTGCTTTTATAGCCATTCTGCATTAAATTCTTCATCATGCTAAACGGTTGAAGGCACAAGTCCCTAAGAGATTCTTCCTACTTCCACTTACTCGAGCCGCACGACTTTAACTATGTCTTTTAAATTGCCTAAATCTCCTCGTGTAGAGCACTGGGTCCTTAATGGCTTCATCACATTTTGCCTTAGGATCTTTAATGACTTCAGCGGGCTTTGTCACACTGGAATAGAAGGGGTCAGAAAAATGACGGAGAGGAGGCCAGGGAAGGAAGTAATACAAGACGATGCCGAGGATGGTGGTGGATGGACTACAGTCGTCCGACGAAGAAGCAACAAGGCAGGAACTCGCAAAGTCCCTGCAAGAAGAAATGTCAGTATGGAGAAGAGGAGATACGTTGCCAAAATAAGAGCAGAATACACAACATACTACTTCACAAGCTTTCCCCCCACATGGAACGCTCAAAGGCTCGGCAGATTATTTGGAGACTTTGGTCTTGTAAAGGATGTATACATCCCGGAAAAGCTAGGACAAAATGGAAAGCAATTCGAATTTGTTAGATTTGGTGGAGTTGCAGACCAAGAGGAGCTGGTGCGGCACCTATCAGGTTATAAAATTGGAGAACACAAACTCCAGTTTAACCTGGCAAGATATCAAAGTGATGAACATAGTACTCAGATGCGGGTTGCAAAGAACGTGGAAGCAGAAAAAAGTCCAAGACAAAAGCCCAAACAAAAGCACAGTATCAACAGTCAATGAAATAAATCAGGCGAAAATTACAACCTATGTGCAAGCAGTAGCTAAAGGAGTCCAAAATATCAGAGGCCAGGCACTGCTAACAGAAGCTTATACCTCTAAGCCGCAAGATAAAGAGTGGCTGCAGCAAGCGATGATCGGCACACTTAAGCACCCGTATTGCCGTGACATTCCTACTTTAAGAGTTAATCTAGCTCGTGCAGGCTTTGGCGATATTGCCGTTAATCCACTGGAAGCGAACAAAGTGTTACTATATCCCCCAAACCCAGCGAGAAGCAAAGAGCTACTAGACCTGGCAAGTATGGAGCATAACTTGTTCTTTGAGAAGCTGCAACAGTGGGAAGTAGATGCTGAGATTCTTACCAGGAAAGTGTGGCTAATTTTAAGAGGAGTCCCTCTTCATTGTAGAAATGTTGATTTCATGAACTGGTTTGGTAACCAGCTGGGGAAAATGATTCTGGTCGACCAAAATACAACTGACCACAAGCAATTGCAGTTTTGCAGAATACAGATACAGACTACGAGCAGGAGGAGGATATCTGTCATTAAGACTATCCAAATTGATAGTCAATCTTATGAGGTTGAAATGGAGGAGGAAGACCTGGAGATAATGCATTTTGGCACAACCCCGGTGAAGACGCCTTACCAGACTCGAGAAGGAGATTCAAACTCACCGGGAAACATTTTTTCGGTGAACCTGGCATCCCAAGAGTTGCAAAGCAGTGAAATTTCAAAATCTGGGAAGTTGTTCCCAGGTGCAATTAATGTTGATGGAAACGAGATGATTATTGATGAAGATATGATTTCAAGGCAAAATGACAATGAAGAGGATTTAATGCAGAATGTGGGGGTAGGAACCAACATCTCACCTATTATGCCTCGCGACAAAAGTCAGAACACCTTGGAAAGACGAAAGCAATTCGAAGAGTCACAAACATCCAATAATTGCACATGTGCATCACATGAGGTAATAAAACAAGCAATTTCTGACTCTTTTCTTGATATAATTCGAAACGAGCTGCAGGAAATTGGAGAGAGAATCTTGATGAAGAATGTGCAAGCAGGAAGGCCCATTCCCCTTAATATGGGCCCCCTTAATGGTATCTGTAGAAAGGCTGGTGCAAAAGAGAAAAGGAGAAAAAGAATGCAAGAAGTAAGAAAAATTAGGGAAAAACACAGAAGGCAAGAGCAGTGGATAATTGACATGAACAATGAGTTGGCTGAGGCAGAGGAGATCCCTGAGACACCTGAAAATCAGATGGTGCAGCCTATGAATGAGGATGAACTAAGAAATGAAGCAGAGGAAACAGCAAAACTTGCTGAATTGTTGGGAGTTGAACCAAGCCCAACAATGAAGAATGAAGTAGTTCGAATGGAGACAAGGGATAGAACAACAAATATCGCCTGAATAAGAAGATCTCTGTTGAAGGAGTTGCACATTCTGTTGAAATGAGGATGCTATCTTACAATGTCCGAGGATAAAGGGGACCAAATAAGCAGAAAGAAATCATGGATGTTGTTCGAAAATTTGACCTTCAAATCATTTGCATACAGGAAACTAAAATGGAATGTATAGACAAGAGAATATGTGAGAAAGTATTGCAATCCAATGAAGTTGACTTCCACTTTAGACCTGCGCAGGGGAGATCTGCAGGGATTCTAACAGCATGGAAATTAAATCACTTTACTGGCCTAAGTACTTGGAATGAGGAAGGCATGCTAGTTACAACTGGAAAATTTGCTGATCTAGATGAACTAGTGGCTATTGTGAATATTTATTCACAGTGCACAATAGCAGGAAAGCAGACACTCTGGAGAAGGATTTTGCACTATCTGAGAGCTTCTCTGAATCTGATGTGTTGTCTATGTGGTGATTTCAACACGGTCAGAACTAGAGATGAGAAAAAAGGATTATCTATTGTATCAGCCAGTGAGATGAGAAGTTTTAATGACTTTATCCAGCAATCAGGCCTCGTTGATCTCCCTCTCCAGATCAAAAAGTACACCTGATTCCAACCGGGAGGCAATAGTGCCAGCAGGTTGGACAGGTTCATACTTTCTGATTCCTGGAATCAACACTGGCCAAATCCGGTTCAGACTCCACTAGATCGTAAATTTTCTGACCACTGCCCATTAATATTACTGAATGATGAAGTGAATTGGGGGCCAAAACCGTTCAAAGTCTTAGATGCTTGGTTTCAACATCCAGAGTTTGAAAATTTTGTGGAGGATGCATGGTTTAAAACATTTGCACAGGGGAGAGCAGATTTTGTGATATATGAGAAAATGAAACAGTTGAAGCAAAGTTTAAAGGCCTGGAACAAAGAAGTATTTGGTATGCTACATAAAAGAATAAGGGTTGTAGAGCAGCAAGTCAAAACATACGACTTGTTGATGGAACAGAGAGACTTGACGAGCTTGGAGAAATTTAAAGCTAAAATAGGAAGAGCTGATTTATTGAAGTACACTAAAATGCAAGCAACTCTCACATATCAGAAAGCAAGGTCTAAGTGGCTGAAGCAAGGAGACGCCTACACAAAATTTTTTCATGCCACTATTCGAAACAACAGGAATCTTAACACAATTAGAGGGATGAGTATAGAAGGGGAATGGTCCACTGATGTTCAGAAAGTCAAGAAACATATAAACGATGAATTTGAGAAGCACTTTGCTGAAGATGTCCATCCAAAACCGAAAGTGAATTGTGGAATAGAGAGAAGGATAGCTGAAGCAGATTCTGAACTACTCATAATTCCTTTTTCAGAGGAGGAAATATGGGATGCAGTCAAAAGCTGTGCGGGAGAAAAAAAGTCTAGGGCTTGATGGATTTAATTTTAAATTCATCAGACGCTTTTGGAGTTTATTCAAAGCAGATATACTAAAGTTCTTTAAGGAATTCTTGTATGCGCCAAAATTAGCAAAGGGGATCAACTCTACTTTGGTAGCCCTCGCACCAAAAATGTCTAACCCTCAAGGAATAGGTGATTTTAGACCTATATCTATGGTTGGAAGTCTATACAAAATGCTCTCAAAATTATTGACAAGAAGATTAGCAGTTATTCTGCCTAAACTGATTTCAAATTCACAGACAGGCTTTGTTCCAGGCAGAGCTATTTTGGATAGCTTACTGGTAGCAAATGAAGTCATACATGATGCCACAACCTTTAAGAAGAAATGTGCTCTCTTCAAAGTCGATTTTTCGAAGGCTTTTGATAGTGTAAGCTGGACATATCTATGGGATTTGATGGATGCTATGGGATTTTCACAAAAATGGATGTCTTGGATAAAAGCTTGTTTGCATTCTGCTTACATAGCAGTGACAGTTAATGGGAGTTGCTGTGTAGAGTTCAAAATGTTCAAAGGACTGCGGCAAGGCGACCCTCTATCGCCATTGCTTTTTGCAGTCGCGGCTGAAGGGTTAACTATTCTGGTAAACAAAGCTGCAGCACTGGGATATATACAAGGCTACTGCCTTGGGGAAAACTTGCTTAAGGTCACAATTCAGCAGTTTGCTGACGATACACTCCTATTTAGCAATGGTTCTGAATTTGACCTGCTAGCATACAAGCGTATTCTCAGAATTTTTGAGATGATATCTGGGTTGAGAGTTAATTTTGATAAAAGCAAACTCTATTCTATAAATGCAGCAGAAATGGAAGCAGAAAGGCAAGCTGATTCCCTCAGCTGTAAACTGGACACTATTCCTTTAAAGTATCTTGGGGTAGAAGTAGGAATCAATCCTAGACGGATTAATTCCTGGAAACCAGTACTTGAATTGATTGGGAAGAGGCTGGCAGGGTGGGATAAAAGATGCATTTCTAGAGGCGGTAGAGTGATTCTGATTCAAACCGTTTTATCAGCAGTTCAAGCCTATTACCTATCTCTCTATAAGGCCCCTAAAGGTGTACTAAAGAAGATTATGAAGTTACAACAAAAATTCCTATGGGGTGGTAAGACTGATGGGCCAAGGAAAATATCCTGGGTTAAGTGGTCAAAAGTAATCTATCAAAAAGAGAAGGGGGACTCAATATCAAACACATGGAAAATTTTAACCTGGCTCTGCTTGCAAAATGGGGTTACAAACTGCTCACAGGATGTGCACAAGTACCTAGTAAAATCCTACGTGCGAGATATGGTAACTTAACTATGAATGCAAGACAAATAATTCATGCTATTGCTAGCAGGCAACAGAAACCATCATTCTGGTGGCAAGATCTTATGAAAGAAATCATAAAGGAGCAGTGGTTCAGGAATCTGTTTCACAGGCAAATTGGGAATGGAAATGGAACATACTTCTGGCATGATAGTTGGATAGACCTAGCAGACAAATATCCAATACTCTATTCTCTAGCCACAGATAAAGAAGTGAAAGTCAATGAGAAAGGGGTATATACACTGCAATGTTGGATGTGGAACTGGAGTTGGACGCGAAGCTTGCATCAGGTTGAAATGAATCAGTTGCAACAATTGCAGTTATTGCTCCAAACTGCTCCCCCTCAGACAAATGATGAAGATTGCTGGAAACTGAGAGCAAGGGAGACCTATAACACCAGAGAGACATATCAACTCCTTATGACAGACACTTGGGAACAGAATGAAGCTGATGTTCTAGCAAGTAACGCATGGAACAATTTACTCCCAAGCAAAATTTGTTGTTTCACCTGGCAATTACTGCAAAAAAAAATTCTAGTAAGAGAGAATCTGCAATCTCGCGGCATGGCACTGCAATCTGATCTCTGCTCATTATGTGATGAATTGCCCGAATCAGTGGATCATCTATTCCTCCACTGCAAAGAAGTAGCTCGATTATGGTATGCCATTTATGATTGGCTTGGAATTTCTACCGTACTATCCCAGACAATTCGAGAGCATTACCTGCAGCATGTAGGCATGCTGAATTACCCGTGGAACAAAAATATCCTGTGCGCGATTTGGCAGGAAGTATGTTGGGCAATCTAGAAAATAAGGAATGCGGTGATATTCAACAACAAACAAATGGAGCATGAAACTGCAATTGTGATGATTCAATTGAATGTATGGTAAGTGCTGAAGACAAAAGGTTATATACTACCTGGCATGAGTATAACGGAGTGGGGTCGACTTCCAACTCACAACATACGAAGATGAAGCTTCCAGTTTGAACGAAGGATAAGGTAAAATGCCTTTCTAAGCTTCCCTTTCTTGAGGTCGAATGTGCCCTAATTTTTTTGGAGTAAAAGCCTGAAGGGGAAGGTTGTATTTGTAAATACATTATGAGTATATAATACAAACAAATTTACTTATCAAAAAAGAAGAAGGATGCAACGCGATTCAAGTTTAAATGAATTCTAGCTTGAAGTTTTTAAAGGCTCAAGAGGAGCAAGGAGTGGATGTGAAAGAATCAGTGTACGAGAAGTCGGGCGGTGGAGGCGGGTTGGCTCCCGGCCACCCAGCGACTTGGCCGACTAGTCGGCCGACCAGCGCAACCCCTTCTCCCTAAAAAAATGTTTAACATAAATAGAATACAAAAATACACTAAAAAGAAGTTAAAGTTTTGCAAAACAATATTCAAATAGTTTAGATATCAAATTTCATCATTAATTTCCATAGATAGTCCTTCTTCTTCGTTAGTCTCGGTCTCACTCTCAGCCTCGTGATCCGACTCAAACTTTTTTTTGTTAGTTCTATTAAGTTAGAACTTTTTTTTGTTAGTGGCATTAAGTGAGAACTTTTTTTGTGTTAGTTGCGTTAGGTTAGAACTTGAAAAATACAAAAATATGAAATTGGGCCGTTTTAACAGAAAAAGGAAAAGAAAATTTAGCAAAAATTTGATATTGGGCCATTTTGGGCCGAACAGACCGGTGGCGGCCGACTTATCGGCCAGGGCGACCGCCTCACCGCACGGCCGCCCAGCTACGCCGATTAGGCCCAAAACGGGCACCAATGAGGTTTCAGCCGGCTAGTCGGGCGACTTATTGTTGGGGTGACCGACTTCTCGAACACTGGAAAGAATATAGAAACAAGACACTGTTTCTTTATTAGCAATTGGCGATCGAGCATGTACCCGGGAGCAAGCAAATGGCCCACATCTTGACAAAGAAAGACTTTTGGAATGATCAAGTTTAAAGACATGAGATACTTGATAGGAGTTCAAGACTTGACACAGACTGATTTCAAGCTTAGGAGGAAAAATGTTGGACTAAGGTTGAAAGGGTAGCTTGGACCACGAGGAATCCTAATCCTATTAAAAGTGATTAGGATAAGAATAGAGTTATATTTAGGAGTTATCTGAATATAAGAGGTTGTATACTTTTATTAGAATTAGGAGTAGTCTTTGAGGTTTTCTATATAAGCACTTGTTGAGAAGTAACAAGACTTATGAGTTCTTGAGTTATGAGTTCTCGAGTATAGGAGTTCTTGAGTCAATGAGTTCTCAAGATTGAGAGAGTTTTAGTTTTGAGTGGATGTTTTCTAAAGCAACAAGAGAGTTATTCTTCTTAATCTTGAGTTTATTTTTTTGGTTTTAAACAACACTGAAATCAACCTTTTTGTCTGAGGGTGGATTTTAAAACGCCTTTGTGGCATCATGAAACGCCTGGCCACGGCTATGTGCCATTGGCCAAGCCATTTGAGGTGTTTTTCAACGAAGGGGAGACACTGAAATGGTTCCTGGAAGGGTGGAACAGTCACTCCTCGTTCGGTTTCACCGCTGCTGTGTCATAGAGATTATTGAATAGGAGCTTATATGGTGAAAGGGTCGAGTTTGTGGTAACCTGTTGCACGGTTAATTCTTTATAAATCACTCTACACTCCTGTACAAATTTATTAAATAAACTAATTTGTGGTTGATTCCATGTCTTCACACACGTGCATAGTTTGTATTTTTATTGATGAATTTATTTGCACACATGTGGTGTGCTTCAATTTTTTTTTGATAAGTAATGTAATTTTATTAATATTTTAAAATATGTACATATTTACACAAGCTCAGCCCATTTTAGCCTTTACTCATACAGATATTGGGTTCCCTACACTAAGTTGCAAAGTCTATCACCAGATCAATCTTCCCCGATAGTCGCAGTATGAGAAAGAGTTGCAACTTAACTCTTTCCAGAGCTTGGTTAACTTCCGCTGGTTCCTGATTGAAGATGTTCGCATTTATCATCCTCCAGATGTGCCAAGTCGAGAGCTGCCAAGTGAGATTCCACAAGCATTTTGGCCAGGAAGGCTTCTGCGTTTCATTGATTTGAGTCATCTGTTGCGGGATTGAATCTGGGAGGGTCGACGGCAGGTCTAACCAAATTTGAATTTCCTGCCAGAACTGCGCTGTTATCCCACAATGGAGGAAGGTGTGTTCGACAGTTTCATGCTCCAGATCACACATAGGGCATATGAGCGAATCAATGGAGATTCCTCTTTTCCCCAAATTATCCAAGGTAGGTAACCTGTTCATCAATAGCTTCCAATTGAAAGCACAAATTTTAGTAGGCAGGTCGTTATTCCAAACCTTTGGGATTTCTGCTGCCAGATTGATGTTTTGCCATTCCGTGTTCATCAATTGCTCGTATACTTGCGATGTATTGTACTGACCCTCAATTGATCCTTTCCATCTCCAGATATCCTGTTCTTCTGTTGGGGCTGGAGCAAGACTTATTATGTTGAGAAGATCAGTAAGGGATGCTTCTTCCTCATTTGTCAATGGGCGATTCCATTGCCAAAACCATTTCCACGCTGTGAGGTAATATCCTTTGTCATGAACAGTTATTTCTTTGTCTGCTGCCAGTAGATATAGGTTTGGGAATTGTTCTGCCAGTATTTTCCCATTAATCCATGGCTCCACCCAGAATTTTGTGTGCATTCCATTCCCTATCGATTTGGGTAGGCTATCACAGAACCAATCTTGGTAGAGAATTGATTTTGTGAGGTCCTTCCACCAATTTGATGCTTTGATCCCTGACTGTCGAGATTTATATTTCCTGCTTGGAGCATAGAGATGACCATATAGTGATTTTACTACACTGATCCACGTTTTGTTCTCTTCCATGTGGAGTCTCTGTCCCCACTTGCCCAAGAGGGCCTCATTGAGTTGTTTTAGATGCCTTACTCCTAGTCCTCCTTTCCTTTTAGGATAACAGACCAATTTCCATTTCACCAATGCTATCTTTTTTGTGCCATTCACTGTTCCTCCCCATAGAAATCGCCTCATCATACTAGTTATCTTCCTTAGTATGCTTGCTGGAGCTTTGTAGATAGACAAGTAGTATAATGGGGTAGCAGTTAGCACAGATTTAAGGAGGACAATTCTCCTCCCAGCGAGAGATATCTCTTTTCCCATCCTAGGAGTCTTCTTTCAATTGCGGTGATTACTGTGTGCCATGTTTCTGCCTTGCGAGGATCAGCTCCAATTTGGACACCTAGATAAGAAAATGGGAATGAATCCATTTTGCAGTTGAGCAGCCCTGCTTGTACTTGAGTCTCATTCCGGTCTAGGTTAATGGAATAGAGCTTGCTTTTCACAAAGTTCACCTTCAGGCCACTAAGCATTTCAAAAGTTCTTAGTATTCTTTTGAAAGCTAAGATGTCTTGTGTTGATCCATCCCCAAAGAGCAATGTGTCATCAGCGAACTGTTGGTGCGTTATACGCACTAGGTCTGCTCCCACCCTATAGCCAGATAAATTTCCACTGTTCACTGCTCGTGTAATCAGTTCATTCAGCCCCTCCGCAACAATGGTGAATAGTAGGAGGGATAAAGAGTCACCCTGTCTAAGTCCTTTCCCCATTTTGAATTCTCCACATGGGCTTCCATTCACCTGTATAGAGATCCAAGCCGATTCAATGCATCCTTGCATCCATGATAGCCATTTGCGATCAAAATCAAATAGTTCCATCATTTTCCACAAGTATGGCCAGTGGATAGTGTCGAAAGCCTTTTTGAAAGTCCACTTTTAGGAGAGTGCATCGCTTTTTCCTTGTCTTAGCTTCAGATAGAACCTCGTTGGCTAGGACCACACTGTCTAGGATATGCCGCTTAGGAATGAAACCCGTCTGGTGCTGTGATATTAGTCTCGGTAGCACTTTGTTTAATCGGGCAGCCAGCACCTTAGACAGAAGCTTGTAGATGCTTGTGACCATAGAAATTGGTCTAAAGTCTGTTATGAGCTCAGGATTTGAATTCTTTGGAGCCAGCGCTACAAAGGTAGCATTTATACCTTTGATAAGTTTAGATTTTCTCCAGAACTCCTCAA
>JAOYMZ010052023.1:0-13899 GCA_025802335.1 Pinguicula primuliflora | reverse complement strand
TGGTAACTCCAGCTTGTATTCTTGGGATCACATCCCGTCACAATCTTCCATTCATGGTTTTCCATCGCCGGATAACAGATCTTCAATGGCATTTCTCCGACGAGCTCATCCCACCGTGATTCGATCAGATCCATTATCGCTGAGCCCTGTTCCGGTGTGGCCAACGACGACAGGATGGCCACGCAGTTTCCCAAACAGAACCACCTGAAATCCATCCTAGCAGGGCTCACGTTTCCAATGAAGTATCCTCCATGTAGGGGCATGAAATCAAACACCCAGTCGGGGAGAGAATCCGGCATGACATTGAACTTATTTACAGCAGTGTGAGAGTATTCCTCCGTCTTGTAACGGTAGATGTCATTGAGTTGCTTAATGTCGAGCCAGAAGTAGCTTCTCATGTGAAAGCTCAAGGCGTGGAGGCGTTTGACTACTCTGTCTGAACAGTCTTTGCCCTCTTCGTCGTGCTTCAGCAACTGCAATGCGCAACGCAGAGCCATGAAGAACAGGGCCTGGATCTCGATGGGGTAACCGTATACGCCCTGCAAGATAGAGCGGCCGTGTTTTAGATAGTTCTGTGCTGAAATTTAGAGAAAGTTGGTAAAAAGGAAACATCTTTTAGAGTAAAATTGGTTCAAACTAACTTTCAAAGAAGCAAAATTCAATAGCCAACAAGAAAGGGCTGGGCGTTTCCTGGCCGGTGAGGGCCTGTCTAGTTCTGAGTCGGTCTAGGTGCCCGTTTAGGCGCACTCTTAAGCGGGTGCTTAGGTGCCATTCGGGTAGGGCGGAGGACGAACGCCTAGCACCTAGTCGGCGTCTCTGTTCAAGAAGATGGTCGCCTAGGGTTTAGGGTTTAGGGTGTCGCCCTCCACCTTGCCCAATTTTCCGCTTAGACCGCTTATAGTCAGGCGCCTAGGGCTGAGCGGACCGCCTAGGATTCACCTAACGCTTTCTCGAGTACTGGTCGGCGTCCAGGTGGATTAGGCAACTGCATTCTCTGCGTGACTACAGTGTAGAAGTATAAACTTTTGTAGATTTGAAGCCAAAATTAATTCTATATAGACAAACACAGTTCTGCAGAATCTAATCAGCAAGAATTAAGAGGTGTTTTGAAGACGCTTACCATTCTTCTATCAATCATAGAACATCCATCAGCACACAACAGTGTTGGGAATGTATCAAATCCTTCTGAGAGACACAGAGTCAAGATCAGTCTAATACCCCTCTGGCATTCAGCCCTTTCCGCCAATGATGCATCGCCGGTGGATTTTGTATAAGCCCGGAGCAGAATAATCCACCAGAAACCAGAATCAACAGGAGCCACTCTCCCAATAGCACATTCCCCAAAATCTGCTATTATAGTTTCATTGTTCCTGACAGGATCATGGAGTACTTTGAAACTTGCTGGCATCACCCCTGCACCTAAGGTGAAATTATCTACCTTCTTCTCCCAGGATTGGAGCCGCAATGTTTTCAGCAGAAAGTTCTTCACGATATCAGGCTCACCATTCATCAAGAAGGCTAGAGCACTGGGAACAAAGTCCCGGACAAAGACCTGGAAAAAAGAATGTGAATTTAATATAAGGATTCTTGAACAGTTCACTAAAGGGTAATCATACATATAATAGATCAGCAAACTAATCAGTTAGGAAGTCTTTAAGACAGTTTGTGCATAGAAAACAAGTACGCAACTATGCACGAATAGCATAAGATCTTCCTTAAACCTCCGAACGATGATCTCCACAAGTGTTAGGTTGACTTAGTGGTTATGAGAGTGACAATTGCACTCACACGTCATGGGTTCAAATTCTCTCAGTGTGGTTTGCAGGCTATTGCGTAGGGCGTGGTTTACTTACATTCCCTATGTTATAAAAAAATGATCTCCACAAGTGCTGGCAGAAACTGGAATCAAAAAATCAGAACATGATTTATACAATCACCCATAGATGCATAAGATCAGAAAACATCTACCACACTTAACAACAAAAAGGGAGTATGCTTTTCCTTTTCCCGGACAGAATATGAACCAATGAAGTTTCGTTACCTGATCATAGTTTAATTCTTCAGTTGAATTATCCAATGCAGCAATAGTTCCCACAGGCTGATCCCTGAATTTAACTATAGACTTCCGCAATGCCACCCATGCTTCAGCAACGAGTTTATGTGTCTCCACACAAGGTAATGATCTAGGACTGCTTAATCCAGAATGAATGCTACCAAAAGTGTCGAAAACTCGAGATGAATTCTCATTATTTCTGTAGAATAGGCGCGGAGATGAGATGGACAGCTCACTAAAGGATCTCTCATCAAATGATCTCTTCCTCTCTATTGTGAGAGCCCTTGGCCTTTCCAGCAATCTTGAAAAATCTGGATCGCCAATCTCGAAAATCGATGAACTAGAATCATGATGTTTGATAGATCCATTTTCAGAAGGAGTTGGAGTCATCCTTAGAAACTTCCTCACTTTCAGAGATCTGGAATCAGGTCAGTAGAAAGAAAACTTGAAGTACAATTCGGAAGAAAACTAAGTTCTACCAACTAAAGTCACCAATAAATCTGAATAAAATTTTCAGCGATCATAGTCAACTTATAGAAACAAGACTTCCAAATCACAAAAGCTGAGGTTTGACCAAATGAGGCAGACTACTTCAATTGCATATAATAAGTGCATAAATCGAAGCCTGTGGCATCACACATCATCAAATAGCACGGATCACGCTTCACATATCAGAGACTTTCTACAAAGGATTTAAATATACCATTATTGAGATGCCTTAATCCAGAAGATCTTTCACAGTGAAAAAAAATGAACCAAAAAAAAGTCGAAAACTTTAGCCATTTTTTAAAGCTGAGATCCCCATTTGAGAATTAAAACGATTACAAAACCTACAATCCACGAACAGGAAGCTTTAAAGCCAAATCCCATGAAGGAATAAAGGGAAAAATCCCCCCAAAAATATTGAACTGCTTTATCTTTCAAAGATCAGAGTATCCATAAAGCCACAGGAAAAAAAATCATATAAAAGAAAAGGCCCAACCCTCCAAAGGGGAGAACTACAATTTCAAGCAGAAATTTAGGTAGATGGGAAGCAAACCTTAACAGGAAGGCAGAAAAGAGAGCAAAGAGATGGACTGTAGACAGAATGGAATATTTTATATGCCCGAAAATCGAATTATCCACTGGCTTATCCCGGTTACTAATTTGGTGAAACTGGATATACTGGTCGATGTCTCCTTTCTGTGAAGGTGGGGTGACCGGCACGTCAGATATTGTTGGAAAGTCCGAAAAAATATTGCTGGGGACGAATCTCCGTACTGCTGCCCATATTTAATTAGATTTCCCATTTGCCTTGGAGTGGAAATTTCCTACGCAGACCGCAGACGATATATATATGGATATGAATTTATTGTTGCTTAGGTAATGAAAATTAGCAAGTGTAATTAAAATTAATTAAAATAAATCTACATCACTGTTTAATGTAATGACATGGGAATGATTCCAAGACAATATGATCTCAAATATATAATTTTTACATAAGTTGTGTCATTAAGATAATAATATCCAAAATTTTTAAAAAAATAAAGATACCTTGTTAAGAGAGTTGTTGGACATGCGCCATGACAGGTACAGGATAATCTATTAATAATTCTACCTCATGTGTTCCGTCGGCCAACTTAACCTCGGTTTGAATTTTCTGTCAGCGTTTGTGGTTTTGTGTTCTGTTTTTTTTAGTTTTTGAATATTTTATTATTATTTTTATAAAATTTTCATCTTTCTTAAAATTGAGTTTGGCTGGTGATTCGCTTATTCTTTGTCGAAATGGAGTTCGCCATAATGATCAGCGCGTCGTGCGCTTCTATATGACATGCGACTTCGTATAGTTTCGACGTGCTTATCTATTTTTACATGGATAATATTAAATTCAAACACAAATAATTTTATGTCGCACGAATTTCATTCACGAATAATATTCTAATAATTATATAATTCGATTGGCAGGTTTATCTTTATTGCAATGAATAGGGAGAGGCCATATCTTCCATGTCAGTTGGCCGATCTTCCAGCATGATACCAACCTGGCATGATCGGACGGATGAAAAGCGATGGTGGAATTGCCACGTTTAAACGATCGGACGGCTACTGGAGAATATTGGATTCTTTGCGTCGGGATTGGTCCACTTCGTCAAGCCCTTCCAACCACGTTTTGAACGACTAGGTTATAATTTTTATGAGATAAGAGTTGCTACCAAACTCAGACTTAGCCTACAATTGATTTTATTTTTTTATTATTATTTTGCACGTCACGTGCAATTCATACTCTACTGGTACACCGTTCAAGTCCAACGTGCTATATAAAATACTTCTGTGTTATCTTTTGTCCATTTGGAGTATTGGGGAATACTGTTTTCCCCCAGTGGGGGCAGCTGCATACTTTAAATAGATCTTCCATTTCACCTGTTGATTTGATTAGTATGTAGACAAATTTTAGTCTCTAAGTTCTGCTCGAAAATAGTTTTTGTTTTTCAATCGTAAAATCTCTTTTTACATTGTTTGTGATTTTGGCTTTTGATGATGGACTGGCGGTGGAAAAGCCCCCCAAACTCCAAATGCCAAAAGCTCCTCTGGAGTAGCTTCTGGGAGGCTTAAGGCGGTGACAATTTTGGAATTATTTAAAAATTCAATTTTAAGATAATTTTATCTATATACAAATCAATAATACCAAAATACCCAAAATTTTCCCGTATTATATCCATTTTGTCACATTATTTTTTTTACTTTTGCCACAGTAAAGTCCTCACTACAAACACTTTATAAATTCTTTATAAAAACACCTTTTTTAAAAGCTTCTTAAAAGTCAAAAGCACCTTTTCAGTAGAACTTGCAAATAGGACTTTATTACTAGTCCAAATGTTGAGTATACAAATAGTTCAATTGTGAAGAGAGTTACACATGTTAAAAGAAATATACTTACAACAAATGGATTGTGTTCATGAGTCATGGACACGGTCCTCCTAGTCCCAAACAACCTGCAAGCACTCTTACGGTCACATCTTGAATCCACCACTACATGAAATCTTCCCATGACTAACGACCATGATTCGGTTTAAAGTATACGATTAGTTGGGAGATGCAGATTTAGGTTTTTGTATCACCAACTAGAGGTGGAAACAAAAGAAGGCTCGGAGTGATTATATTAGTCCAGAGTTTCCTTAGCATAAGAAGACTTAGATTTCTGACTTTTCTCCGAGAATTGCTATATGACACCCCATTTTCACACTACTTTTGCAGCACTTGTGAGGTGTTACCTTCTAATTGAATAAAATATTGGACTGAATTTTTCGACACCTAATTTGGTGCTAACACCTCACCCTAATGGTATGAAAAATAGGTGTCTTATAACATTTTCTCTCTTCACCTATGATTATATTGACTCCACTTTCTGACATAAGTGGCTAAAATTTTTCAAGACATTCATAATGCTCGTGTAGAGATTATTACAGAATCGAACGCAAATTCTGATTATGAAAAATTCATTACTGAAAAGATATGCGAAGGCTAAAAGTATTGGTTTTAGGTGCAAATAATTTTAAAGTTTCATGATTCAATTTAAGAAGTGTGTAATATTTTCATTGGGTCATCACCATCCACTATTAAATTAAATTTTTCATGGTAGCCAAGATTGAATTGGATTACGAGGCTCGGCCCACCAAGAGCACAGGAAAGTCACATGCAATATCTGCTCGAATTACCAAAACAAAATTCGACCGTTGGGAAAGTATTTCAATCCAACATTAACTCTCTCTACAGTTTCTTTCTCCACCTTGCAATCAATCTCCATTCTCTGGTCGAATATCGCTTGTCTTGTCGGTTTTGAAATCGAAATTTGTGGATTTTTTTGTCATATTTGGTATGACTTTAATACTTTTCTAGATCAGGAGGACAAGTAGGAGGAAAGTTATCCGTGGGGTACAAGCATTTCAATAACTGGATATACCAATCAAATCTTTCTTCTCTTGGTTTCTCTGTTTCCCGCTACACATGGGCACAAGGGAAGTGTCATGAACGCATTGACTGGGCTTTAGTCATTGAGGAATTTCTCTCTATATTTCCTTGTAGCTATGTCACTCATTTATCCAGGATTGCCTCTGATCATTCTCCTCTATGTGTCTCAATTAGATCTTAGGTGAATTTCTCTTACTCTGTTCGTCCCTTTAGATACTATCGAGCTTGGGAAGTTCATGAGGATTAGATGACATGGTTGTCTGACCATTGGCGAGGGGACTTGCCTTTGTAGATGCTTTGTTTCTTTTGATGATATGCATCCAGACAAAGCAGCAGGACCTGATGAATTCTCAGCTAGTTTTTATCAGCATAATTGGTCATTTGTCTCTAACTTTCTCTTATACTTTGTCCATCAGGTCTTTGAAAGTGGAACCTTACCTCAATTTACAAATCGGGGAATGATCTCACTCCTTCAAAAAATATCTCATCCCGAGACTTTGGACCACTTCAGGCTCATCAGTTTGATCAATATTTGTACTAAGGTGGTTACCAAAGTTATTGCTAATAGAATGAGGGTGATCATGCCTTTCCTTGTCTTTAAAAACCAGTCCAACTTCATCCATGGCAGGCAGATTACAGACAACATCATTGCAACTCAAGAGTCCATTCATACATGCATCACTGTAAAGGAAAGAAAGGTTACATGGCTATAAAGATTGATCTTTCTAAGGCTTTCGATCGGATGGAATGGCACTTTATTGAATACACACTTCGGGATGTGCATTTTCCACCCAATCTTTTTAGGGTTATTATGTCATCTCTACATACAAGCTCTACCCAAGTATTATGGGATGGTTAAAGAGGTCCCGAGTTTTCTCCTAGCAAAGGCATTCGATAGGGAGATCCTATTTCCCCTTACCTTTTTGTGCTTTACATGGAAAAACTGTCTCATCTGGTTAAACTTGCTTTAGATAGAGGCTATTGGAAGTCTCTTTCTTTTGGAAGAGGATCTTTCAATCTCACTCATCTAATGTTTGCTGATGACTTGATTCTATTTGCAGAAGCTTCGGAGGAACAAGCATGTGTGATGCATGAGGTGTTGCACCTGTTCTCCATTTCATCTGAAAAAATTGTGAATCAGAACAAATCTGTTATGTGGATCTCTCCTAATGTCAATCAAGCAACAATGGTTGCCATAGAAGAAACCCTTGGAATATGGCGTGTGGATAATTTGGGAGTCTATCGTGGGGTACCCATCCATTCTACATTCTTGGATATCTCGCAGTTCACATTCTCCCATGTTGACCAAAATGCACTGTAGATTAAACTTTTGGCGGACAAGGAAGATTTCCATGGCTGGTCGACTTGTCTTGTGCAAGTCAATGCTCAGTGCAATTCCCTCTTACCAGATGCAGACAACCTCATATCCTATATCATCTTGTGAGGACCTTGACAGGGTGATCCGCTCATTCCTTTGGGAGGGTGATGCCAATGGGGCAAAATTCCTGCTCATTGCTTGGTCCAAACTTTGTCAAAGTAAACAAAATGGTGGCCTTGGTCGTCGTTGACTTCGGGACATCAATGTGGGATTCATGCTCAAATTAGCATGAGATCTTTTTGAATAAGATATGGAAAGATATCTTCCGTGCAAAGTATAAGATCAGCTCTGATTCTTTCCATCCCTAGCAGACCAAGAAAGATGCAAAGTACAAGATGTGGAGAAGTGTTTCTAAGTACTTTACTACTGTATCAGGATGCTCACGTTGGGTTCTTGGTGATGGTTCTTCAATCTATTTTTGGATGGATCGATGGTTTCCTTTCGATCACCCTTTACTCTCTCACTCCTTACTCCTTATCCCTGATTCACAACTTTTTTTTGTAAAACTACTGATTTTGTTTCTCCTGCAGGTTATTGGGATGTTCCCAAGCTACTTCTTTGGTTACCAAATAACATTATTACTCGTTCCCCAAAATGCTGATGCAGGGAAGGATCGCAAATCCTGGGCGTACTCTTCCAGTGGCAAGTTTACTTGTGCTTCAGTGCTGGAGTCCTTGGCCCCTGTAAACCAGTCTAGTCCTTTTCACTGGCCAAGTCTTTGGTCCATCAAGGCTCTTGAGCATACCAAAATCTTCTTGTGGCGAGCTATTTATGGAGCACTCCGGACTAACCATGAAAGGCTTCGCCATCACATTGCTAATTCCTCGGATTGCCTTCTCTATGGGAATCCAGAGACAATTCTCCATATTCTGAGGGACTGCCCAAATAGTTGCCTGATCTGGCTACACATTAATCCCACACTCCCTCCATCCTTTTTCCAACCCCCAATTCTCTCTGATTGGATTGCTCTTAACATTGTTCACCATGTTTCCAATTGTCCGTGTCTTTTTACTATTACTTGCTGTAGGTTGTGGACGCACAACAATGAAGTAATATTTGCAGAGATGAGCTACTCGATTTCCAACTTAGCCATATCCATCCTGGCTTCCTTCATGGAGGCGCAAAGGATTCTACAGATCCGGCGCCCCCCGATCTGTCATTTCATCCACTCTTCAGATGTTACATATAATCAGAATCCATCTATGATTATATATCATCAAACTCCATCTTCATCACTACAAGCTCTATGGGATCTCTCTCTCACGGTTGATGCGGTGGTTTGTCGCACTTCAAGCGTGGCAGCTTGTGGGGGAACAGCTTGCAACTGCTCCAATGATTGGATTATGAGTTTCAATATCAACATAGGCTGTTGCTCCATCTTAACTGCTGAACTCTAGGCCATATTTCATGGCTTGAATGTTGTCACGTCTTTGGCACCTCAAAGAATTCTCATTAAATCAGATTGCCAATGTGCAATTGATATAATTGTTGGCCGACGAGATGATGTTCTGAATGGTGAACTCATTCTGCGTATCAGGTGCCTACTGGCAACATATGGGTTGGACTATGTTCAGTATCTACACAGAACAGAGAATCTGGAGGCAGATTCATTGGCTAAGCATGGCCTATCCCAACCTTTTCTGGCAATGCAGACTTTCTATGCAGCCCCTGATCATGAGACATTAGCCATTCTCCATTCCCTAAGGTTTGCTAGGTACTTGGATAGCTCCTCCAATGTACTGATAGGGGAACCAAGGCCGATTTTGCCAGTTACTCCAAAAGTTCATTATACGGTCACCACAAATCTGACCGTGCCTTCTGCACAGATTGACCAGTCATCTACTAGTCAAAGTCAGTAGTTGATAGATCCTCATGGCAGGTTATACATGGAGGACTACAGGACTTTTGATTCTGTTCATCCCTTTTCGTTTGATCCTCATTGAAAGGAGTCTGTATGAACATGTTTTTGGCCTTTTGGCTTCATATGCATGAAAAAAAAGAAAAAAAAGGGATTTTCTTGTGGATAGGATCAAGTGCTTAAATGGAATTGTTTATACATTAAATTTCTGATTTTGTTTTCCTCTTGGTTGTGTAAAGTTGTAAATTTTCCTGATGGATATGAGTTAGGGTTTGGAGAGTTGTGGATGATTAGGGATTTTTTTGATATGTGTATGTGTAGATGAAGATGGAGCAAATTAAAATTTATGCTTGGTTTTAAGGAAAGGGAAGCTTTCATGTACAAGAAGAGATGTGGTGTGTGTTTTCTTACATTTCATTTATTTGATTTCAACTGAATAAAGGTTCCTTCGATTAAAATGTCTCTTACGTTTGAGGATACTTCTTTTGATTAGTATTGATGTATATTGCAGAAAGAATCTCAAGAAACCTACTAGTGCTTTGCTAGCAGACTCACTTTATTTCACACTTAACTTTACTTTGTCACTTCATTTCGCATGATTGACAGATGGTTAACTTTTTTGGCATAGAAAACAAACGATAAATTTGCTGATTACAGTGAATGTTTTGAATATCTCTTTCAGAAATGTTTGACTCTGACAGTACGTTCACTAATTATGTGCATATCTCAGGGTTGACTACTTGATAGATTTTACTTTCAATTTTTGCCAAGGGATACTTTGCATATGTTTTTGCAGAGTACATCACATGTCGTCAGTGTTAAACAGGGCGGTAGGCTAAACAAGACACTTCAAGTTGAGAACTGAAAATTGAGATGGAGAAATGTATCTCGGAGAAGAAGTCAAAGATTTCTGTTCTCGTATCAGAGATAACTTCTGTTTGGAATCAGTTGAAAATATTGGAAAGTAACCTCACCAATGATTAATGGGGAAAGATGACGAAATTAAATGTTCTAATGGTAAGGTGTTGGAGCTTGTTGACACATTAGAGGAATTACAAAGCAAATTTTTATGAATGCCCTGTCAGTAAGGAGAATATTTAAAATTGCCCTCTTACTCGCTCTGGGAGTGAGTAAGTAATTATCTGAGTTAAACCAGGTAATTAAGAATTTACTCGCTGTTTCAAAACTTACTTGCTCCCGGAGTGAGTAAGGTTGATTACAGTAAATGGCAGGTGACAAAATTTTTACTAGCTCCCGGAGCGAGTAAGTTAAGGTGTTGCCTACCAATTTTTCCTCCAATTCATACTCGGTTCGGAAGTGAGTAAGGTTGCCCATAAATACACTCACTACTTCTCCAAATATCACACCAAACTACAAAAATCAACAATGAGCGGATACAAATTTAGTGATATTTTTAGTGATTCTGAAATCGATGCCGAGCATGGCCAATGGGAATCACACCATTCTTACGATCTTAATATGCCACCACAATCTTTCGTTGCATCAAGTAGCTCAAATCCATATTATCATGATGCTGGTAATACATCGTACTCACCTTACTACCCGTCTAACCATTTCTCTCAATTTTCATACCCCCCCCCCGCAAACCCATGATGAAGGACATGCGCAAGCCGATGCATTTTGTCGATCCGGAAGATTATGCTGAAAGATCGATAGAGGTTGATAGGATAGATTCGGAACCTGACAATGAAGACAAGAGGAGAAAATGCGAGCCATCCCGTATGTTCATGGATAGATCGTCTGTATCCGGCAAGTCAACATTTTGGTGATGCTGCAACTTGGCACAATGAGACGTATCGGATCCATGATGACTCGATGGATATCCCTCCTCCATTAAGCAGTCAATGTTATGTAGGTACGTTATGAGACAAGTCATGTCTGATTCATGTTGTTACAAAATATCATATTTTGAATGTAAAAAGAGAGTTTTGTATTGTAAAAAGCGATGCAGAAAGGTGGACGGTAAGATTCAAGCACCCAAATAGTGTGTCACAATGCTTTTGGTCTCTTAGTGGTCGGTTTTGTGGTAATGGGTGTAAGTGAAAAATCATCAGCATTGGAACTGACCATACATGTGTTGCTAGTTCGTAAATGCGTACCACCATAACCTTACACAAACTTTCGTTGCCAATGACTTGTGCAGATTGGTCTCCAAAGATCCAGGTATTACAGTTGATAGTTCATAATTACTCATATCATTATGTTCACTTAGCAAACTTATTTTTTTTGTATAGGACTGTCCCCATACGATGTGACACAATTGATCCATGATAAATATGGATTCAACATTACGTATTCTAAAGCATGGTTTGCAATAAAATGTGCTAATGAGATGGTGCATGGGACATGGACTAGTGGAGTGGCAAAACTTCCACCGTGCCTTGCTGGCTGCTGCCATGCAGCATTGAAACCCTACAAATATAGTAGATTGGGAGATTGAGGATACTGATAATCCCAACGTGAAGAAGTTGAAGTATGTGTTTTGGGCATTTGGACCTTGTGTCTTTGGATATAGACATTGTATGTCGGTTATCTCTGTGGACGGCACACATCTTTACTGTCAGTACAAGCAAAAATTGCTTGTAGCAGTTACATCAGATGTGAGTGGTCACATATTATCACTTGCATTTGCAATGGTAAATGACGAGGATGAAGATGCATGGACATGATTTCTCCTGAGACTTGCTGAACATGTGACGAATGACATACAAAGTTGCATTCTTTCTGATAGAGGAGCAAGTATACTTAAGGTGATCCCTAATGTACCAGTTTTTGCTGAGTTTGGTTGGCATCATTTTTGTTTACGACATATTTGTTCAAATGTGAATCGAAACTACAAGGATAAGAAGTCGAAAGCCATGGTATGGAGGGCAGGATCACAATGCAACAAGGTTAAATTTCATCACCAGATGGACTGCATTCAAAGACGTAATCCTGGAGCTTATGCAAAATTGTTGGAGATTGATTCAGACAAGTGGGCCCTCTCTTATGATGATGGGAAACGTTGTGGTATCATGGCGACCAATCAAGTTGAGTGTTTCAATGTGGTTCTTAAGGGATCACGTAGGTTGTCGATCACTTCAATTGTGAGACAGACCCAAGACAGTTGCATCAAATATTTCTCTGCACAGAATCGTGATTGTGTTACAATGACAAACATTTGTAAAGCATGGACTGAGGCGGACTGAAGAGGCCCGAATTTTTGTCGCTGCGTTAGACAGACCCAAGACAGTTGCACCAAAGAATGTTGAGGAGGTTTTGAGAAGACGTACTGTGGAGTACAGATGGGTGTTTACTGTGAAAAGACATGCAGATGGGCCAGTTGACAGATTCAAGGCGCGTTTGGTAGCTAAGGGCTACACTCAGATTTACGGGATTGATTATTCTGATACTATCTGAGTGTTGTTTTATGTTGCAGTAAATCGAGACTGACCACTTCATCAGTTCGACATCAAGAATGCTTTCTTACATGGAGATTTAGAGGACGAAGTATACATGGAACCATCAGCGGACTTCTCATATGATTTTCGAACCCATGAGGCTTGCAAGATGAAGAAGGTACTTTATGGTCTCAAGCAGTCACCTAGAGCGTGATTTAAACGCTTTACATTGGCTATGAGGCGATATGGATACACCCAAAGTAATGCAGACCACACTTTGTTCCTTAAAAGATGCCCTGAGGGGCTGACCTGTCTGATTATTTATCTGGATAATATGGTCATTACTGAAGATGACAGAGAAGAGATTGGAGAGTTGAAGAAGTTGTGCAAAGAGTTTGAGATGAAAAATCTGGAAGATTGAAATATTTTCTCGGAATTGAGGTAATGAGATAGAAGTATGGCATTCATATTTCACAAAGAAAGTATATTCTTGATTTGTTGGTTAAGACAGGGTTGCTAGAATGTAAGTCGGCTGAGACACCGATGGCCATGAATCATAGACTTCGACTGAGAGAAGATGCAGAGTTGTGTGAAAAGGAAAAATATCAACATTTGGTGGGCAAACTAATATATCTGTCACATACTCGACCAGATATCTCATATGTTGTTGGCATTGTGAGTCAGTTCATGCACAGACCTCAAAAGGAACATTTGGAAGCTGCATTTCAGATTGTAAGATATCTCAAGGGTACTCCAGGCATAGGGGTTCTCTTCAGGAAACATGGACTTGAATATAGAAGCCTTCACAGATGCAGATTGGGCAGGTAATCCGGTTGATCGAAAATCGACATCCAGATACTTCGCTTATGTTGGAGGAAATCTGGTCACTTGGAGGAGCAAGAAGCAGAAGGTGATCGCTCTACCCAGTACTGAAGCTGAGTTTCGCGGAATATCCAGAGGTTTAACAGAAGTTCTTTGGCTGAGAAAATTGATGACTGAGATGAGGTTTGCTCCAAGCCAGCCGTGTCCCCTTTGGTGCGACAATCGAGCCACGGTACAAATTTCTGAAAATCCAGTACGACACGACAGAGCAAAGCATGTTGAGGTTGATAGACACTTTATAAAAGAGAAGCTTGAGAATGACATTATCACACTCCTGTTTGTGAAATTCGAGGATCAGTTGGCAATGAAACAGAGGTGAGTAGTGTGGACGTTATGATTGCGGACCAGACCCTCCAACAGAAAGAGAGTTTTAAATATT
>JAOYMZ010052012.1:0-13899 GCA_025802335.1 Pinguicula primuliflora | reverse complement strand
GTTGATCGTGAGATACTTCGGGCCTGACCTCTGACGGCCACTTCTAAGACTGTTTTTCCAGTCTCCTTCAGTGTTCATCACACGGATCTATCCTTGTTTAAACAGGAGTTTCATAATTTCTGGTTTATACATTTTCGTCATATTACAGTTTCTAGAACCAGACTGATTTTGTGTGTTATTGTGCAGTTCCGGGAAGATCATATCTCTACAACCTTGATATAATAGTTTTAATGATGACACTCACATTCCTAATATTTACCCCCACGTGCACCACACACGATACCCGTATTTGCGGGCTCGATTTACTCCAAGGCCCGGGGACCCAATTATGAACTGGGCGGCCCGCAATCCGTACTTATGGGCTGGATCAGATTTCTAATCATACTACAATAGCAACAGTTTAGTTACCTCTTGATGCATTGTTTAGTTTGCTTCTCTATCTATGCTTAATATAACTGGTAAATTGTTGCATTTAACATTCAGAGGAAATGGCATCGAAATTTCTTGATGCAGGGATTTTTTATCTGTACATTATGCTCTTTGCAGCAAGATATTATGTTTCATATGTTCCATTTTTTTTGAGTCCGATATGTTTGCTCCCCCATTGCTTTCTTTAAATGTCCGCTTTTCGTTTCTGTTTGTCCGTATTGACTTCTAACCTACCTCTGTTTGAGTTTTTTTTTTGGTAGGTCCTCTGTTTGAGTTAATAATTGGAAATACCTGCAAGGAGTTATGGTTATTTTGAAGAATTTTGGAGTGTGGTTTTAACTGCACGGAAGCTTTTCACCAATAATCAATATTAACTTGACTGTTAAAATTTTTTGCTGCAGATTGTCCCACGCCTTAAAATTTTTGGCTCATGGTTCATTATATAAATAAATCATTAGCAAGAAGTTAAAATTTTAACAAAATAAAAATTGAATAAATATATATATATATAATGGCCGGGTCCTTGTCCGGTACGGGTCCAAGACCCAGGCCCTAGACCCGGCCCCAGCCCGTTGATGGGTGTGCGGTGGGGTGGGTACGGGGCAACTCACTAGGTCAGGTCGTTTTTGTCATCTCTATAAATGTAGGTCCTCTTATTCACACTCCTTTACTTGTGTCGTCGATGTTCACCAACTTCCAAAATCTAATAATTCCATTTTTCACATCTCGTATGCAATTGTGATATACAGTATGACAGATTCTGTTCAAGAAGGCAGTCGTTTAGGTCGTTTAGGCACCGGGCGGTAGCCCTATGCACTGCCCAAATTCCGCCTAAGTACCTGCTTACGGGTGCCTATGAGGGCATCTAGGCCGCCTAGGCATTGGGCGACTCTGATCGCATAGGGTTTGCTCAGCACTTTCCAAATACTGACGACAGCATGACCACGACAATTGCACGATAATTGTCCACATCAGCAATTCCACTCAACCTCACTGAAGTTCAGACAATTCACAAAAACTTTGAGCTGCATTTCGACACAAAATTGATCGGTGGTGAACAAAACAAGTCATCGAAAACAAATAATTTGATAGGGATTGTAAGTGGTCCTCGTTCAAAAAATCTTTTCCATCTTACTATTCTACCCCCGCCCCACCCCTCCAACACATACTTTACTAACATTGCCGTATTGAAAACTTTAAATTTTCTCACACGAGTCCTTCTATGTGTAGGTGAATTCCAAGTTCATTATAAACACAACTAACAATTCAGTACCTTTATGATGTACAGGAAACAAAGCGGGCGAATGGCCGGTTCAAAATTTGAACCAAACAAGGTGGGGAGAATGACGGCGGCCGTGACAGCTATCATCACCGAAGTGGAAAGGAGCCTGCAGACATCACCACCAACCTAACATCCTCCATCGACAACTATAACAAGCTGGTAGCCAATAATGGAGGAGAATCGAGCAAGGTGGTTGCGGCTCGAGATGCGACAAAAGCTCAAAGCGAGCCACATCTCCATTCAGGTATCACTAACAATGGGGAGGGAGGCCAGTCAGTTGAGCCCGAGGATCGATCTGGGCGAGATGGATGGACTACGGTCACCAAGCGTAGATCCGTTTATCAGCGCCTGGATCTCCCCGGACACAAAGCTCAACAGTTGGCGAAGCGACAGGGGAGACGACATTTTGACAGAATCAGAGAAATGAGATCTCAGCTGTCGTCCTTGTACTTCACAAACTTCCCTCCCCGTTTGGCTACTGAAAGCATGACGGCAATCTTCAGGGGGTACGGAGGCCTGTACGATGTTTACATTGCTCCCAGACTAGGCTTGAATGGAAAGCAATTTGGCTTTGCCAGATTTGATGCAAAAATTTATCCGACAAAGATGGCAGAGAAGTTTAATGGCAGAATTTTGTCAGGATACAGTCTCCAGGTTAATGTAGCCTGATATCGTGGTGGAAAACCCATTGCTGATCCAACACCTGCGTCAAGAAGTTCACCTGCATCAAAGCCAAAAATTATTTCTCAGAAAGCAGCTAGCACTGCACGTGCAGAGTTAACATTTGCAGAAATAACACACTCAAAAGGGGATGCAATTATGAAAGCTATTACGGATGAAATAAAAGCCTTCCACCAAACAAATGCTGGGGACACTGAATGGTTAAAGGAGGCAATTGTTGCGAAGCTTAAAGATGGAGATATACAGGAAACCAGAAATAAACTCTCTCTTTCTGGTTTTGTTGGGGCCACTGTCGAGCTGATTCTAGGAGACGCTCTAATAAGGGGGTTGAATGATGACCAATCTAAACGTCTACTTGACCTAGGAAATCAGTCCTAAAATACACTGTTTCATACAACCCAAAGATGGGAACTTAGACTCTGAAATAGTCAAAAGAAAAATCTGGCTGCGCCTATTCAGAATACCTTTCCCATGTTAGAATGAGAGAAGCCTAACGTGGATTGGATCTCAATTTGGGGCTGTGCTGGAAATTGGCAAAGCCGAAGACAATGGCTGAAGAAGAGACACACAGGATGAAGGGTCAGTCCAGTGGCTTCACAACTGTTTAATTGGGAGTCCACGCCCCATCTTAGACACTTCAAGCATTAACAGCCACCTCCAAGAAGCTGGCTATCTAGATGTGGAGGCAATTAGGATAGATGGAGGAGAAATTTTGTTGAAAATTCCAGATTCCATCCAACAACAGAAGCTATTGATGGAAAGCAATATGCATTCAAAAATCTGCCTACATGGGCTAAGAATGTGGCGCCTCTTGCAAGGTATACCAGCCAGGCGTACATGGGTTATCGTTAAAGGCATTCCACTAAATTTCTGGGCAGGCGAACTCTTTGCCTCGCTAGCAGAAAAGCTGGGAGAGTTGTTGCACCTAGACAAGCAAACCAACAAGAAAAAGGACATGAGAATAGGTCGGATGCAGATCCTCACCACAAGTGATTGGATAAATAGGAACATCTGGGTAGAATCCTATGGGAATAAATTCTCAGTATCCATTAGAGAGGAAGAAACAACACATAGCTGGGCATAGCAGCAGCAATGGCCGCCTTTATCGAGAGGAAAAGGGGTGCAGGAACCAACAGCTACACAGGTGTTAGAGGTAATTACCGAGAACCCAAAGTTGATGTTGGCACCAACGACTTGGTGGTTGTAGAAACATGCGAGGAGCCAGAAGATCCGGTGCCGTTAGTCACTGGACGGATTGTGGCAGCGGTGGAAGAAGTTATGGCTGCTGAAGGCGAGATGAGAATTGAGGCTGAAAAGTCTCTAGCAGTTAAAAATGCTGAAGCCTCAACAGTAGTTGAGAAAAATACTGCAATGCCTGCACGAGCTGAACATATGTTGAACCAGGCCGTGCACCAGAGTAAAACACCACACCAGCAGGCTGCTAGGATAGAAATTGCAGCTAACCTGAATGTGGAAACAGAAAAGGACCAAGACACTCGGTTGGATCCCGATGAGAAGATGCAAAAGGTGAGGGACGATCAGGTGGTCGCACAGCTGGAAGAGGCCCTTTGGTACATATTATACAATGGAATAGTGGACTCATTAAATGAACTTAGAGAGGATATGACTGAAGAGACATCAATAAAATCCTCGTACACTACTGCAAAAAGCATAATCAAACCAATGAAGAAATGAAAACGTTCATACAAATAGATATCTACAATCCCTCTAGAGTTGGCAGAAGTTGCGACAACTATTGATATTGTTATTGAGCAACACACTCCAGTGAACAAAATCAACGCGCCTACAACCTCTCCCGCCATTATCGCAAATTCCCCAGATGCAAAGCAATTGAAGATTTCAGTTGTTGTTGCTCTTGATGATGAGCAACACACCCCAATCAGCAAGCCCAAACCGACCAAAAAGAGTTGGGCAGGCATAGTTGAGGAGGAAGATAGCCACCAAACAAAAATGGGTGAAACATTGGGTATTAAGCCATTCGAATCAAAACCCAGCGAAGAACACAAACCTAAGACATAACCACAGATAAAAGAAATGAATGTTCCATCATAGCTTACGTGTGGGGCTAGTTCTGTATAATTGCTTCCTTTATTAATAAAATCTTGTTGAATAAAAAAACTAGTGAGGCCCAAAAAATCACGAAGTTGCCAAACCGAGGTGGACGTGGGCCAAGAATCCACGGCCAACAATTTGTCTGGATTCAATACTAATGCAACTGTCATTATATCAAACTAATAATAATTTTGGTTCACAAACCTAAAAGGCATTATCCCAACAACACACAAATTGGGGAAGCATCTTTAGTTCTTTTCAAATCAACTATTGGTCTCTGCTAGGGATGTCAATTGGGCGGGGCGGGTCAGAGCCCCCAGACTCGACCCGCTGGCGCAGGGGGAGGATCCAAACCGACCCGTCCCGACAGTAAGGCGACCCGAACCCGTCCCGCCTCGCCCCGTGGAGACCGGGTCAACGGGTTTAGCAAAATCCACCCCATACCAAAAAAAATCAATTTTAACATTAATATTATAAAAAAAAATATAAAAAATAAATATCTAGACTATAAATAATTATAAATAAATATAAAAAATAATTATATATTAATTTAAAAGATAGGACGGGCTCGAAGCGGGTCGCCCACCCCTGCTCTGGACCTATCCCAGACCTGACTATGGGACGGGTCGGACCCATCCCGCAGCGGGACGGGTTCAAATTGCCAATTCTGGGTCACGGCTCACATGGTTCATGTATTCCATATGTTTAGGTGGTATTCATTTTCTTTATGGTTGTTGTAAGTTGAAGACTCGAGTATCTTCTTGAATCCAATGGGATAACTTTAAGTGAGTTGATCAAATAAATTAGGATGTGAAAGATGTGGTGGTTAGTGGTTCTATGAATACATTTGCACTTTTTTTTGGATAATTATGAAAACATTTGAAGTTAAAAGTCATGAGTTTGAAATTCCTTATCCGCATGAGTTTGTTACATCTGGCTTGGCAAGTATATTTTACTTTTCTACCGTAGTTTGTATGCTATTGCGAGCATTAAATTTACTTACTTTTTTTTAGGTAGGTAAGTTGGGAGAAATACTCCCGCTCCTCCCCAATATCCGAGAGTTTATTACACTCCCGACTAATCTAGAGGGCCTACACCCAATCCAAAGGCTCCTATGGATTAGGCCTGACTAAGCGCTTTTGCTGGAACTTGAACTCGAGATCTCTTATTAAGGAGTTAACCTAATTGCTACCGGAACGAGCTGTTGTTCATTAAGTTTACTTACTTCTTGTGTGAGGTTCTCATATATAATCCAAGATAATCAATGTTGTAGGGAAGAATACAGATGACATTTATTTGGTGCCCTCATCAAGTGCCATATAATATATATCAGCACATGGTCATTTTTAGACAAGAATCCGCCAGAAGAAATTGATGCTACAAAATATATTTAGTTACAATAATTTGGAACAAAGAACCTCTGTCTCTTACTCCTGGCACCAAAACTTTCTGCTCCAGAAGACAAGGCGACCCTGCTCAAGGCAAGTTTGAGACTCTGCTTCAGTGAACTCTGGCACTGATGCTGCTTGTCACCGGAGAGAACAAAGTTGCTCTTCATCCTTCCACCCAGGCTGCTGATCTCAGCTCCCGCTATGCTCAGGCCGAGGCCCTTTATCGCACTATTAAGCTCCGAGAATAATTCCGGCCGATCATCGCAGCAGATGGAAACCTTGATGCATGTCTGTTGTCTGTCCCCCATGTAGTCTATTGTGACTTGGTCTTGTTCCGTTGGGATCATCCATATTTTGCTAACTTCTTGCGCTTGTTTGCTCTGTTCCTTCACATGATCCACTACTTGGCCTAACAGAGCAGCCTTGTCCATCTGCAGACCAACAATGGATCATGAACTAATATAATGGCCTCACAATTTCAGCCATTTCTGTCAGTACTTTTAGGATAGAATCCTTACTCATGGAACACAAGGTTTGGTGCCTAATTTAGCATAGAATGGTGATTGGTGATATTGACAAAATCTTGAGTTTTGATGAATTAGCTCAATTTGACAAAAACGCAAGACACGACATCTTTATAGATGTACATAATTATGTACAATTAATAGAATATGTACATGACTATCCATGTTTTATTGGTGATCATTAAGAGTGTCCAAAAAAAGACCACCGCTACCGAGGCCCGTTAGACACCCCTGACATTATCTACACCTTCTATTATATATTATCTACACCTATCATTATTGTTTCTATTCATAGGTAATGATAAATTTGGTACAAGCCCAAAAGTGTATTCCACCACCTTTCCAATCTAAGTTCGTTATGGAAGCTCAAGTCCAAAATATGAGAGAGAACACAGTGTAGAGTGCAGACCTTTTCAGACATTGGGATCAGCTTCCTCAGACTTGCGAGCTGAGCGTTGATCCTGTCACGGCGCCTCTTCTCCGCTTCACTGTGGCTTCTAGAAGCGCTGGCTACTCCGCCATACTCCACCCCTTGTAACGGCCGCGGTTTCCATGCCGGGATAGCAGCATCAGGGTGGTAACTATAACACTGCCACGCCACCGGGGCGGCCTCATCCGGTGACGGCCACTGAGCCATTGAGGTGCTCCCACCCCAAGTAGAACCACACCCCTGTGGTCGAAAGCCATTTTCCATTCTGAGAAAAAAAACAAAAGCTGGCAAAATGTTAGTGAAGTTGCATATGGTGGCAATGGCATTCATTTATACTGCAACCATTAAGTACATGTGCAGAGATGGGGACTGGTTTGATGTCAGATGGAATTTTGGCAACTATTCTTGGATTTTTCCTTTGATGGGAATTTTGGATCTTCCATCAAAGACAAGATCTCACAATATTGGAAATGTCAAGTCATGATTTTAGTTGGAATTGTAAATAAATGATGCAGATGGGATGAATGGGTGAAAAATACAATTTTTTTTTTTAAATTCTAAGAGCTGCCAGCCATCAAATCCTGGGGTCTGCTCTCTTTGTCCCATGCCCCGGTGCGGTGTCGCTATTAGGCGGAAATCTGAGAGGAGGAAAACAGACACAATAAGGACAAAATATCACAGTCCAAACATTATTAGGCAGTAGTCACAGACACAATAAGGACAAAATATCACAGTCCAAACATTATTAGGCAGTAGTCCCCCGTGTTAGGATTGGTTGGTATGAAGACCTGCGCAGTGCTGAAAACCGAGCCTCCTGCCACACCAATCCTGTAGTGCCACGTGGACACAGCATACAGTGAGACACACCCTACACCCCCTGTGTTATTGTTGCGATCATTATTCACTTCCTCCATCGGTACAAAGTTTGTATTCGTGTGGATTGAGATGATGCTGTTCGAATTCTGGCATCCTTCCAACTCCAGAAACAAGAGAAACCCATGTCCAAGATTGCTCTTTTCTCTTACATCACACATGTAAAAGAGAATTCTGCAAGAAAACAAACAAATTTTTTGGTACAACAAGTCTTTGGTGTAAGGCCCATTTGCTCACATTGCCGCTGTAGATTCACCACTAAGTGCTCAGGAAAATGCTACAAAGCACCCTTTTTCCGGCACCTCTTTTACACCAGTCGAAAATGCATCAGCACCCAATTGGATATTGAAAAATGCAGTCTAACATTTTATCAAACAGACCAATATTTCACAAAATGAAATAATGACACCTCATAAGTGGTGCAAAAACGGTGCCCAAAATATGTATCAGTTAAGTGCTCTTCAGAAGATTGATACGATAATTCACCTACCCACAAAAGAGAAGGTAAAAGGAGGAAAAAAAGAAGAGAAGAGCACTTCACCGTGTCACAGAGTCACCGTGTTGAGTGGTTCTTGAGTTCTCCGGTACTTCCGTCCCTGTTGTAGCAAGACCGGCCAGTTGTTGGCCCAATGACAAGACTGAATTTGATGTCTAAATTGTTGATCGATGGGCTCATTAAAAGCAGAGGGCCTGAATGAAACGCTGATGCATTACATTTCCCACGTACAGTTGCTTTCGCTTGTGCTCCAGCCACCACCTACAACAAGACTCTACAGATCTAGACGATGTCACTTCTAACAAAATAATATCGAGGGACATATTATAAAGACCACATGGCAACAGTCATATGCTTGCTTGATACTTCGCATCATTGTTCAAAACGTTTGCAAAGAGAAACTAATGTTAAAATCCAGAAGGGACCATCAAGATT
Source organism: Pinguicula primuliflora (assembly GCA_025802335.1). Classification (NCBI taxonomy): domain Eukaryota; kingdom Viridiplantae; phylum Streptophyta; class Magnoliopsida; order Lamiales; family Lentibulariaceae; genus Pinguicula; species Pinguicula primuliflora. The sequence goes on along the minus strand of JAOYMZ010052012.1, from coordinate 5,285 downwards.
ACAAGGTCACAAAAACGTAAACGGATGGCATGACGAGCTGGCCTAAGACCATAAGTGACAAATCAAGAGAACCACAAACCAGTAGCTTAGAAAAAAATGGAGGGATGACACCTGGACTTGAGCAGTTCTCTGAAAGAGACTAGAACAGATGCTTGAAAATGCATGCAGTAAATGCAAATGAATTAAACCTTGTCAACCTGCAATTTCTTGATATTGTTACAGTTAGGATAGGCTTAGTAGCAGGGATAAGTAAGATATAGTGAGATGGGAAAAGATTTGACATTTAGTACACAGTATTATATAGAATTTTGAGGATGTAGCATTAACTAAAAAAACCAAATTATTTTCCCAAATCCTATAGGTTTGGAAAGGAAACTTAACCCATCAAAATCCACTTTTTTTCCCCGGTAGACCCAAGAAAATTTTTCCCAAACTGTCCTGCTTACTAAACAATAGATAAGATAATTTTTCAAAATCTCACTATATTTTGTCTAGTAAACATGGCCGTAGTGCATTAATTAATAACTCGTTCATACCCTTACCCGTATAAAATGAAAAGCTACTCACAAAGATTTGAAGACAAACAGAAGATAGGGAACAGGACAAGTGACAACAATGTAGTTGCAAGTACAACATTTACCTGCAGAGTAAAAACTATAGAACCCATATACCAGGCAAACTTAGCATTAAATGAAACATATGTCATGTTTCTAGACGGTTGTTATTCTCACGAACATCACAGAGTTCTAGATAGTTGCTATTCTCACGAACATCGTTGAGCCAGAATGGAAGAACAAGAAACAAATCTGCTAACCTTAGCGTGTACGAAGCACCGAAATTGCTTAATATACTAACGCTTGGTCTCGGTCGGATAGCCAGAAGAACTGAAAATTTCTAGAATCGATTCTTCCTTACTCACCTGATCATAAGCTTGGCAAAAAGAATATTGAAAGATGAAAAAGTTGCATGATACTACCTCCAGATAAAGAAAAGGCATCAATAGTGGAGTACAATGCCTGACTCATCAATAACAAGTTCACCGAACAACATAATGTCAATATAAAGAATTTATATATTCATTCCTAGTAACTAAAGTGGTGAGCAAATACTTGGAGCTTAATCTTAAGGATCGATACTTTGACCTAACAAAAAGAAATAAATAATTTATATGACCTTATGGAAATTTTCAAGTAGTAGGACAAGAATGATGTTACATGATGGGATGACACCGAAACCTGCATACATTACATCTCTCAGCACAAAAACCCTACATCATTAACATTTCTCACAAGTGATATGACAACATAAAAGCCATATTAGACACACAACCAGTAGAAACAATCATATGTAAAAATTAAAATACACTTGACAGGCAAGTAAAGGCAATTCCAGGGCAATAACTCAGATGTGGTGAAAATGAAATAATCTCAACGTAATTGGAGGGTAAAGAAGAAATCTCAGGTTAACTGAACTTTCGCTATAACATCGCTCAGCCGAAGGGCAAAGAAAGTATAAAGGCTCTGTCACAAGGTCCCATCAGTAAAAAGTTGTTCATCACAAGAAAGAAACTTGTTTTGTGTCATCGATGATTATCCTATGTATGACGATGCAGGACTGTCATTAAGATGTACCCAACATGATTGGGCGAATTACAGCCTTGAAATCTTCATAAAATCTCTGCTCCGAGAACCTTGCAGCTCGTTTTCTGGCAGCAGCAGCCATCTCAAGCCTCTTGGGTACTGGAAATCTAATAACTGTAGTGATGGCATCTGCATATTCTTCCACAGATTGGGCAAGAAATCCTATTTGTTTTCCATCTTCCGGTAGCAAAATGTCCATTTTTGGGCCAGCTGAGTTATGGGCTATATAAAGAAAAACTTACTTCAGATTCGGGAAAATTCTGACGTTATTTTGCTAAAGTGTAAAGGTTGGTAAAAAGAAAGCCTGAAGGAGAGAGCAACCAATTGCTATAGCTCCAGCAGCCATGTATTCCACCACACTGATACCAAAATGCTCATCTATCATGGAATGAATTCCAACCGCTGCACCACCCAAGAGACTCACTAGTTCACTGTAAAAAAGATGGAAGAGACTTAAACCAAGCACGTATAGAACATGTGAATCCAAACTCAGCCATATTGTATGGAACCCATCAATACGAAATTCAGTTAAGTTCCGGAAAAAAGAAAAGAATATTAATTAAAGGGATGCTTAGCTCTTACGGCAGTCAACAAAGAGGTCAACAAACAACAATGCAACAAATCCTTGTTATATGCAAGTAAAATAGAAGTAATTAACTCATTGAATAATTCAGAAAGATGCAGGAAAAAAAAAGAGAATACAAGCCCTCAGAATAAGTACGCACAAATGAGAACCCTAGAGCATTCGTGCAATATGATCCCACACTAATCATTCAAACGGCAAAATCCACAACCCAGATATGGATTTGGTTATCGCCTCACATGATATTGGTGCTCATCAACAGTAATCTGAAAAACAACAATCATAGACAATAGAAACTAGAAAGTGAAGAAAATTTGGAGCTAGACCTGTAGGCTACATTTTTGTGGAACTCTACATAGTTTTCCAACTTTAGCTCTTTGGATCTGTCCTTCAGGTACTGCAGTCTTTTCTCATCAGCTTGATTCCTGCAACTGCCAACAAATTGAAGTAGAGGTCTTGATGTATTATCATCCATTTGTCTTGTAGCAAGCGCGAAGGCCTCCAGTTGAAGTGGATGTGCCTAGATCCCAATAAGAAAAACAAAAGAAAAGGAAAAGGAAACACATCAAATGAATATGTTCGTTAAACATCCTACAGATCAATGATAATACAATTCCATTTGTATAAATAACTTTAACCAGAAATTTCCCACCTTCTCGGGACGGAACTGAGCAACAGAAATGATTTTCATTGGTTCGACCGGCCTCTCTAGGGGTAGCACCTGTTCAGACGGCACAGGCCAGAAATTACGTACGCTGCATCACATAGTCGAATCTTACACCAAGACAGTTGCGTTGCAAGACAATTTTTCGCTATAATATATTATGCATTACAAAGTTCGTGCGAGCCTACATAAGCTCATCGGAATCAAAAAGTAAGGTGATCCCATCTCAATGAATCCCTCCGTTTCATTTCAAACTATTCATAAGCCTCTGATTTCTCCTTTCTTTATCGGCAACATAAAAAGAATTTAATCCGTACTCCAGTTTCAGTTAACACAATAGTCACAGAGATTCGCTGCAAAAATGAAAGACAAGATATAGAATGCAAACCTGAAGGCTGGAATTGTCACACGGAGGATAAACCTTCTTAATACGAGATGGAATCCCCCAAATCTTTTGAATATGAGAATGTGTCCATGAAGAATTGACCATTGCAAGATGTGTGAAGGAGCCTACAAATCCATACATCCAGCTGAAAATCTTATAATAGATAACTTTGCACTGCGAAAAGAGAACACTGGCAAGGATAAAGTTTCAATCAGCTTCCTGATAGGAAGAATAAATAGCACAAGTGCTGCAAATTTATTAAGATACAATAGTTTCTTTTTTAGTGCAAATTATCATATATATCCTATAGGAATGATCCGGATGAGATGAATTAATTATCCATTATTGTTCATTTTTCATCAGCATTAAAACTTCATGGAAAGTTGTAAGCTTGAGGGATATGCATGTAATGTATCAATAGCTCCTCATAATTTTTCGTGCTCACCATTCATTACATATAAACCAAGAAATTCAATCTCTTACCTCTTAGCAATCGAAGCATCATTGTTGTACATGGAGCTTCGTGCATGAACTCGTGATAGCATGTCCAAGCTAATAGTTGGGTAATGTGTGTAGCAAATAACTTTGCATCCGAACATCCGGGCAATAGGGTAAGTAAACGCATAACCACTAGTGTCGATATAATACAAAGGAGTAAGTGCACACAAAGCTTCCCATGAAAGGTACACCGAACCAAGGCTCTGACCAATCATAGTAAATCGTGGATATGTGGTTTCCTCAACCCATTTCCTCTTATAAAGATGCACGACCTGCAAGAAAAACATAACCATTAACTTTGTTAATGAGAACCAGCAGTGACTGCAGACAAACTGGAAATCATCCTCAAGAAACAATAGACAACTTCAATCCTCATGCTAAGAGTTCTAAGAAAAACGCAGCCAAACATAGTTCAACACTCCAAGAGAAAGCAGGTAAGCTTCAGACCCGCTAAGATAAGCGCATCATTGTAGACAGGAAGTGGAAGAAAACCAACAAACATAACCTCTTAGCCTTTTGTGTTCACTTTCCAATAATTCCTTTCGCCCGAATAAACTCACATATTTGCCATCAACATGCATAAACAGAAACGTTCTGAAAGCCACTTCGCACACGCACAGCGTTAACACTAACATGATACTTAAATCGCCAGTAATCCAAATTGAAACAATAAACTACATATTGTTTAAGTTCATTGTGCCACTTCAAAAACAAATAAAATCCTATTAATTAAAATTTCAAGCATAGACCAAAACAAGTTGGAAGCTGTACCAAACAAAAGTACGCAATCATGCTCCTGAAAAAGAAAGAAGGAACATGGGAAAACCTTTGGAGGTTGAACCAATTTGACGCCAAAACGATCACTCGCCCGAGAAGCAAGGGATCCCGATGAAGCATCACGATCTCCAGTGTAAACAACGCACTCAAGATCCGGGTACTCTTCTTGTACGGCTTTAACGGAGCACCATAGGACTCGCTCGCCCCCACCTCCATCGTTCGTATAAGGATGAAAGAATCCAACGGCGTTTCTTATATGTCTCCGGTGATAAACTATGACGGAAACAATTCTGATAACGACCCCCAATACGAACGTTGTGAGCAATATACACAAGAAGTAAAACATGTTCGACGGTGAAAATCGGGACAAAAGACGTCGGGCTATGATCAGAAAAGGCTCTGTTCCGATACAACTGCCGCTGCAAATCGGCGATTTCGTTTCGCAGCCTGTGGCCGGCGGCGACTGGTTCTCTACCCAGTTTAACCCCTGAGAATCCTCTGAAATCAAAAAAAGACGAGGAGAAAATGGGAATTTCGAGTTGAGACAGGATGGGGTGATCAAAATATGTCCCCACCCCCTATTTTTCCACATCCAAATAATATTTAATAATTTAATTATGCTACACTCCAATTTGTCATTTGATATAGAGGTCACCAAATCGGCGTGGCGGGCTGACCCGCCCTGTTTTATACAGGTTGGCGGGCTGGATTTTGAAACCCAGCCTACCTGTTTTATAA
>JAOYMZ010052001.1:0-13899 GCA_025802335.1 Pinguicula primuliflora | reverse complement strand
TTTTCTTTACATTTCTCATTTTTCCAACTTTCCGTCCAAACTTTTGAACACCTTTAATGACTTTCACATGGCCGACAGTTTGGTGATGCTAATTCGGCTCAAGATCACTAATCACTTGCTGTTATGCCCTTGTTTGTCTTATGATGCTGAGGCTGAACCAACTCCCGGACAAGAAGAGCAGTCCCCCAGATGCTGTCCCCCGGCCTACATAGTTTTTTGCAGACCTGGTTCAAAAAACTGGAACTCTCAAGCTGCCTCGACTGCTACGGGATTCAACTCCATGAATCCTTTGCGGTCTTGTTTGCCACGGTGTGTGTGGTATCATCATAGCAACTCCTCCGGCCAAGGTATGTAGCTGAGCTTCTATTAGTGGAAACATTGGTTGATTATTGTTTTAGGATGCTGCTATGGCTCAAGTCATTTGTGAAGTGCACAGATTGCCACTGATGCTACCTTATTGATTATGGCTAATCATTTATGATATAGCTAATCATTTGATGTTGCCTTATTGTTTGGTCGTTGTTGAGCCAAAACACTGGGCAAAGAAGAAACAGCTTGCCAGAAAGCTACAGCATAAATGTTGAATATGTGTGATGATATTGGTAAACTGAAGGTTACTGCTGATATGTTCCTGGTGTAATTGATTATGATCCTATGATTATACGCTAATGGTGTCATTGAATGCTGGATGAGCCCGAGACACTTGGAGATGATGTTGGGTCGCTGGAGCATGAAAATGAGGCGCCAAGATTGCTGATGCAACTTCTGATGAAATACCAGTGCTCACAACTTGAGGATAGAGATTGGATTCCTGGCAGGATTTCTAGAGCTCTATTGGAAACACCAAGCTCCAATGCCCAAATGAAAGAGGAGGCAAAAATTTGGAGGAGGAAAAACAGGCTTGATGATGCTTATCTGCTGCTATTTTGCTGATACTGCTGACCAACTAGTCCTTCTTCTGACTTGCTGATACTACTGTCTTGAAGGTTGGTTTGGAATCATGGTACATAAGGTGATGCTGCTGCCATTTTGTTTTGATGAATTGCTAATGACTAATGCTGGGAGAATGCAGCCTGGAGCAAAAATTTCTCTGCAAAACTGGAGCAAAAATTTCTCTGCAAAACTGGAGCAAAATCCTCTCTGCAGAAAATGTTGAGCCATGTACAAAAGCTGGAGCATTCCGTGCCTGTTCTCCTATAGAAGGATATCAAACCAGTAGTCGGATAAGAACCTCTTTACTTAGTTATTTTTTTCTTGTCACTCTTTTGTTTTGTTTTCTTTTCTTTTATTGGGCATACACTACATGTAAACAAAAAATTTGGCGGAACAGTACGACTGCCCAATAAATTTTTTTTAAAAAAAAATTAAAAAATCTTTAAAGTTATGCTTTTATTTCAATTATAGATTTGTGTTTAAATTATTTAAAAATTAAAAAACTAAAAAAACCTGTTATTGCAGGTAAAATATATTAAAAGGATCAAAAGTGATTAGAGTTATGGAACTAATAATGATATTTTGAATCTTATGGGACCAATAATGAAGCTCAAGCAATTCTACGGAACTAAAAGTGATTTTTTCCCAAAACAATTATATAAAAAAATATAAATATATATCTAAGTACCGGAGCGGGGCAAAATTGCCAACCCTATGTGACACCTTCAATACCTTCTACTGACACTATTTTTGAATCCATCTCCAGCCCTTCTATATCCAACCCAGTCTCCTCCAAATCATAGCATGTTATTCTAAAGTATACTCCGGATGAACCAGAAAATCCATTCGAATCATCTCAGTCAGTTGATACATCCTTGTCTCCGATTTTACTCCCATCTGAACAGGCATCAACTCGACACAGTTCCAGAACCACTCAGGCACCGGTTTGGCACAAGGACTACGTGATGACCACACATTGTGTCCTTACACCAACAACATGTCTGTTTTCTCTATGTCAGAATAATGTGGAAACTGCACACGATCCAGAACCAATGTTTTATCACCAAGCAGTGAAGCACTCAAAGTGGCAGAATGCTATGTCTGATGAATTGAATGCTTTGGAAGAGTATCGGACCTGGATTTTAACTCCTCTTCCACCTGGAAGACGAACCATTGGATGCAAATGGATCTACAAACTCAAATTAAACCCAGATGGATCCATTTCTCGACATGAAGCACGATTAGTGGCCAAGGGCTACAATCAAATTGAAGGTCAGCATTATTCAGAAAGCTTTTCTCTGGGCACACTACCGTGCGACTGCTGCTTTTTGTTGCAGCGCAACGACATTGGATAGTCGATCAATTGGACGTGAACAATGCTTTTCTTCATGGACATTTAGAGGAGGAAATATACATGACAATTCCTGCAGGGCATCCAGATAATGGGAGTGATAGAGTATGCTTATTAAATAAGTCAATATATGGGCAAACAAGCATCACGACAATGGAATCATGAGTTTACCTCATGTTTGTTGGACTATGGATTCCTACAATTTGCAAATGACAATTGTCTATTCATTCTAGACCGGAATAGAACTTTTACTGTCCTCCTTGTATACGTCGATGACATTTTATTGGCTGGAAATTCTTCTGCAGAATCTGCACACATCATGCAGTTTCTTGACAGTAAGTTCAGCATTAAAATTTTGGGTCCTGCGAGTTGCTACTTGGTACTTGAACTTACCAGTTCGCCTGTGGGATTATACGCGAGCCAATGGAAGTATGTACTGGACATCATAGCTGATGTAGGTTTATTGGATGCTAATGTAGCAGTGACCCCAATGCGTCAAGGAATAAAATTACCAGCGGACGATCCCTCACCTCTGCTTGATGATCCATCAAAATATCGCAGCCTCATAGGTCGATTGCTATATTTGGGATTCACAAGACTAGACTTAAGTTATGTTGTCCAGAATCTCAGTAAATTCATGCAAACTCCCCATGAATCTCACTCGGCAGCTGCACTTCATGTTGTTTGATACTTAAAGGGGGTAGCATAGCACCTAAGGACTTCATTTTCCCCATGTCAATGATCTCAAACTGATTGCATACTCGAATTCAGACTTGGCTTCTTTTCCAGACTCACGACGATCTCTTACAGGATACTTCATTTAACTGGGAGGATCAACCATATCCTGAAAAATGAAGAAATAGTTAGTTGTATCCAAATCATCTGCAGAAGCAGAATACCGCAGCGTAGTGTCCACTGTATGTGAACTGCAATGGATATCTTATGTGCTCACTGATCTACAGGTTCCACTGTGTTTGCTCGTGCCTCAACATTGTGACAATAGTGCTTCTCTTCATCTTGTAGCCAACCCTGTATTTCACGAGCGAACAAAGCACATCGAGATCGACTGCCATCTAGTAAGAGATCAGTACAGGGCAGACTTCATACTTCCCTTATACATTCTCTCTGTTCATCCGCCCGCAGATGTCATGACAAAATTACTCCCTCTTGCACAGTTCAATGTTCTTGTGGCCAAGTTGGGACTTGGACTTGCTCCTTCTGGATCCCCTGGTCGAGCTTGGGAGGGGCATATTAAGAAAGAGAACGACAGATCAGTCCCAAAGACGCCCAATGTAGATAATATGTAATTTGTAGTTAACTGATACCGGCCCAATGTAGAACACTTGTATATAAGCGTCACTGAAGTGGCGACCTAAAAGTGTGAAGGAAAATCGACATTTACCCAATCTGTTGCCTCCATCTCACCACCTCCATTACTTCATACAGATTGAATTCAAGTGGTGAATCTGACAGTTATTTCTGTTGATTCACTTAGGGTCCGTTTACTTGTGGAAATTACCCGCATTATGTGGTATTCGCTTGGGATTAGCCCGTAATACCATGGTTACTACACAAAAAAACACAGTGGTCAAATCGGGTTATGTATTCAAAATCGAGTCGTGCGCATTTTTTGCATTAACTTAGGATCGAGACCCAAAAAATAATGCCACAAAAAAGATGGTATTGGACTAATTCCACTTTCTCCCTTCATATCCACCCTTCAATATTCTCACAAATAACGTCCATTTGCCATCACATTTAAATCTCCCACCCAAACACATTTTCGCCGAAAGCTGCAAGATGATATACAATCTCAGTTCGAAGACGAACCCTAGAAATTCAAACTCACTCATTCTCCAAATTCGAAGGTAAATCTTGTTGACTTTAGTTGAATTTATGTATCCCGCAACTCGTACATACGACGTGAATTCTTGTTCATGTGTATTTATCAAATTATGTCTTAGCTACTTTTCAAATTTTTATACTCTCGTTTGTGCGTTTAGATGAAGGATTATGTGAAGAGTGATAGTAAATTGATTGCGTTATGGTATCTTGATAAACTGTCTGAATACGACCAACTTGATGAAGATGCTTAGTTGAGATGACAAACGCGTTCAACACCCCTAATATATAGTCTTAATTCAAAGAGGCGAAGACAATCTGATTTTGTAGATAGAATGACAAGTGAATCTGCATTAGAGTGTTTTAACAATCTTAGAATGCATAAGGAAACATTTAAGAGACTCGTAGACCTTTTGGTACAAGAGGAATGATTAAAGGATAGTAGGTACGCATGTGCTACTACGCAGACTGCAATCTTTCTGCGTTTAATAGGACATCATCAGAAAGTTAGGATAATTGAAACAGACTTCGAAAGAAGCTCTAGAACGGTTAACAAATTTTTTCATCGGGTGTTAGAAACTGTTCTTAGACCAGCAAATCATTTCCAAGTCACACCCATATTAGTAAACCAAGGATGTACCGATGAAAAATTCAAATACTTCAAGATATTACAATCCTCAACAATTCATCCCTTGACTTAACGTTGTTGGATAGTGTAAAAAAACTGATTCCCTCCTAGATAAATAAAATTGCGATAAAGCACCATTATGCCACAACTAAATTACTTCGTAAGCACACAAATAAATCACTTCATCACCAACCAAATGGTACTCAAGTCAGGGAAGTAAACAGCACCAGATGCAGTCTTACATAATACCCCAAATCTGTAGTTACCAGCTACTACATGAGCAAACAGGTTCGGAAAATAAGTAATATCTAACACAATTCTCTAGCAACTACAAGTACAGTGCTTTATTCCATGGCGTGAATCAGGAGCACCTTCACCCTCCCTTCTGCTGGCCATCCACCAAGTTAGGACCTGAATCTGAAAGTACGGATGCAAAAACAACGGGCACCCATGAGCTTAAAGCTCAGCAAGTAAATAGTCAAGGTAATAGTGCAGAAGGTTTTAAAAACTTCAAAGAGAAAAGTTGCAGAAGGAATTAAGCTCTCCCCCTATGAAGACTCACGAACAATTAACCCACCAGACTTGTGTTAACCAAACTTACGCCACACTGCAACATCTATCAATAGCATCAATACGAACTCATGCCACCTTCCATCGTTCTTCAACCGAACACTTACTGGACGACTTATACCACACACACCTGGGTGCAAAACCCAACACGAATCGATCCAAAACCGTCAACACGGGGCTGACATCCCCATCTACAGAGCTAGAGCTCAACAGGGCCTGGAACACTTCACCCAGACCATTACACATCTTACTCAAATCAATATCCCATGACCTCATACGTATAAAAATCATTTTTTTTTATTTTCAAAACACTTAGTTACACCCCAAAACCAGATTTTCCCAAAGCAGTTTTCAAAAAGATCCCCCCAACACCTTATATAAACTCTGAGTTGAAGGATAGACACTGTGCAACCATGAAAATTCCTTTTTTGAAAACAAAGACTGGAAATTTAACCTCATATATCACCTTCATGACTCCTAGCAACACATACTCGACACACTAGTCCAATTTTACCTCTAACACAGGTTATGACCCTAATTAACCCATGCTCATAAAATCCTGAAATTGAAAGAACTGCATTGAATCACGAGTTTGGACCATTTCAACATTTCAGACACCCCCAATACAACCTAATCAACACAATGCACACAAAATCAAATTTTAAACCACAAACTTGAAGGAGAAATATAAATCGTGCAAAATCAGCATGAAGAAAAAGAAACCCAGAAAACCCCAAACAATCCGCGTCCACCGCCTTATTCCATGTACTCACCCTGATTCCTCTACAAATTCAACTTCTACTTGCTTGGTTGCGAAAGATTCAAACTCTGGTGTTTTCCTCCTCGCCATAAGTCGGTATTTATAGATCGTAGCTCCAACCTTATCAGATTGCTTCTCCCTGATTCCATGGGATGGGGATAAATCCAAGTCTCCTGCGGCAGTTCAAGAGATAAACACAATCTTCCGGATTTTCCTTCAATCGGTTCACAATGGTGAGATACGGTGAAGATGCGATACGGCTTCTGCGGAGTCGAGTCACAAAGGATCCAATTTTTTTCTCCTAATCCAAGCTCTGGACCAAGAAGCAGAATCTCGGCCCAGTAGATCTTAATAATTCAATGATTATAGACTTTTCGGACTCAGCCCATAGGTATATATTTCTATGATAGGTTTATCGAGAGACTTAAATATAAATTACGGAAAATTAATTATAAAAAATTCATATCATTACATTCTCCCCTCTTTATTTTAAGTTTCGTCCCCGAAACTTGGCTCCTCCAAAAATAAGTGAGGGTACTCTTTCCGCATTTTATCCTCAAGCTCCAATGTTGCTTCATCTGTGCTATAATTGGTCCATTGGACCTTTATGTACGGTATTTGGCGCCTTCTTAACTGTGTTAACTTAGTATCAATGATCTTGTGGGGATCTTCAACGCGACTAAGGTCGTTCGCAATTGAAAAGGTCTATATTTGCAACACGTATGTAGGGTTCCCAACGTAACGCCTTAGCTGGGATACATGGAACACATTGTGCACCTTTAATAAACAGGGTGTAAGGTGAGGCGATATGAAACTTTACCCTTGCACTCTAATACCTCATTGGGCCCAACACATCTCGGGCCTAATTTACTTCCCTTCCGAAAACGACTGATTTCCTTAGTTGGTGAAACTTAAGATAGGCCTTTTTCTCCCATTTGGAAGGAAAGAGGCAGCCGTTTTACGTCCGCCTGTCTCCTTTAACGATCCTGTGCTATCTTTAGGTTCTCCCGTCTTAATCCGATGGGGATTCAATTTTCTCTAACCTAATAAACAGAAACAAGGTCCGAAGCTGAACTGACCTGATGAGTCAAGATTTACTTCATTTGCCGAACTATTCTCGCTCTCATAACCTGAACTCATAATTGAAATATACAAATATAAGAAAAAAATCAAGGATATGTCAAAATTCACTGAATTGCTGACTTACACACACCAGAAGAAGCTTCCAACTTCTCCAGCATATCGATAGAAACATTTGATTCTTCTTCTTCATCTTCATCTTCCTCAGGGTATACTTCAACTTCTTCTGAATTGGAGATATCAGCTTCCACTTCAGAGCCAGAAGAAGATGAAGACTCTTACGGTGCATCCCGACCACCATGCTCAAGCCTGTAGAATCTTCTTTTTATCATTCTTTCAATAACTCCACAATGGTAAGTGACAATCAAATTTCCCGGCACTACAAGTTCCAGCAATTTCCAGATTGGAGTAATGACGGTTTGCACACACTGTTCATTTAGGGGCTCGAAGCATTAGCTTCCTCTGTATACTATTCAAAACAGAATGATTACGTGAATAGTCTAAAAATTAATCCTTTCTGTAAGTTTTAACCTAATGCGGAATAAATCCATACGAAATTAAAAAAAAATCCATACGAAATTCGAAGCAGCGTGATGCAACACGGAGATTATCAGTAACCTCATTGAAAATTACTCAGGGAGCGGAGACAAATTGACGAACAAAAACTGCTATAGCGTAAAACTTCAGCACGCATTATAAATTCCACACATCTATAAATGCCTGAAACAAATCAAATGGAATCGTTTACTACACGAAGAAGTACATATGCATATATAGAGAGATACGGAAAGATATAGAGAGAAGTCGGAGACCGGGAAACTGGTCGCGAAGCTTCAGTGCAGTACTCAGCGGAAGCCGGAAAGGAAGAAGGGTTTTAGTTTCACGAAAAAATTTCGGGCTCCATCCACTGTGCTATGTTCACATTTGTGTTTCACCGTGTAGAATTAAAATCAAACTGATCAGATTAATCCAACAACATGGGTATTGGGATTGACCCAATCCATATTTTAATTTAATCTGACGTCTGATTTTTAATAATAGACATAGAGACGTGAACTTTTTGAATGCCGGACCTTACCTACAAAATTACGTATCGGACAACACACAACAACTGAAAAAATGCAGAAACCGACAGGGAACTCACCGGCGGACGAAGGTATGGCTTCACTAATGGAAATGACGATGGAAATCCGACCCAAAACACTGACAATCTTGTTTATTTTCCGGTGATAGGCAGACTTTTCCGGTGAAGCCATCACCATTTCCGTCACTGACTTTTCCAGTGAAGCCAGTCGGATTTCCATCGTCATTTTCATCAGTGAAGCCATACCTTCGTCCGCCGGTGAGTGTCCGGTCGGTTTTCGCAACTTTTTCGACAGTTGTGCGTCGTCCGGCACGTAATCCTGTACGTAAGGTCCGGCATTCGAAAGGTTTGCACAGAGACACAAAGATAAGAGTGGATATAAAATATTTTAATCGGATTATATCACTATGCATTTGAAAATTGAAAAAAAATCTTCATTTTTTTAATTTACATAAAAGAAAGAAAAATATAAAATAATTAATTTTTTTTACTACAGGGAAAGAAATAAAAAACTGTACAACATATAAAGAAAACAGCAGAGATCCACGCGTTCAAGGCGACTGGAAGCAAACATATTTGAGAAAAGTCAATCCTGGTGGAGCATTAGCATTCTCACCATCATCCAAGGCTTCATAATATCTGAGGAAATACTCATACCAGAGTCTGTTCGAGTAGTCAAGACTGTTTGCCCGGCTTGCGGCTTTAGATGATAGAGTTTCATCTAATGATCATCATGATTCAGCACCTCTTTAGCCATTCTCCTGTCTGCCACAATATTTTCCTCATGTGGAATGTTCGTAAGCTTCATAGCTACAAGTTCACAGAACAATTTCGTGATGGCTTTAATTAAGGATGGAGAGTTGTGTTCCTCACTTGAAACACTCAATAGCTGCACTGCCTCTTGGCAGTTAGTAAATATTTGTAGATTTCTGAATCCATGTTGAACTGCATAGTTCAATCCATGCCATATTCCCCATAGCTCAGCGACTAGGGGCGAGCATCTTCCAATACACACGCTGAATCCAACTTTCCAACCTCCTTTTAGGTCTTGGAAGAAACCAGCCACTGTTGCTTTATAGCTATTTCATGCCACTACACCATCAACAAAAAGTTGAAGTTGGGGCTGACGTGAGGTTAATGTATTTTCCTTCACTCTTCCCCTGTGGATTTGGTATGAAGACTGTGAGTTTAGATCCATTCTCCTGTCATAGTGAAATACTTCCTTTGTTGACTCCACGAGTGTCCAGATTTCTCCTTCTACACCCATCGTTGGCTTAGCTTGGAAAATTTCTGCATTTCTACTACGCCAGATGAACCAACAAGTTACTGCAAAGAGTAAAGGCCATTCATAGTCGCTATGATAGCTAGGTAAGTTCACAATCATCCATAGATATGAATATGAGATGCTAAAAAATAGGGGGGGTAGGGCAGGTGCTAGAGTTTTCCAAACCAGCTTTGCTCGATAGCAATCCCGAAGTACATGCAAAAGAGACTCACACTGGCCATAGAGGTGGCATTGATAAAATAATTAAATTGTTTAACAACCTCTAATCAAATTGATCGTCGAAAGACTTCACTTTACCAACAATCGTAAGAAAAACCTCCACTCTGACATCAAAATTGGACGACGTGACGTCCTTCGACTTCAATTCAAATCGCCTTCAATATGTCACGTGGGAAATCCTCAAACACTCATACTCGTGGTTCCCAAAGAGTCAATGGAATAATTGTAACTCGAATCCCCGATCAACTGTCTGGTGATAGTTGCTCAAATACACACACAGACGACTCTTCGCGGGAAGCGAAAGCAACAACAATTTTAAGAGAATTCCAAATATCGGTCGAACCTGCTGCAATGGCGCCGGGGGCGATGAAACTTGTTGACACATTGCAGACCATTCCTCATGTCAAATGCTATAGACTAGGTACATCAATCCTCCCGGGATACACGGTGCTCATAGCATCATTTACGTGCATCTCCGATATTGTAGACCAGATATATCATGATTGTCGGGATGCACCCGCTCTGCGTATACAGGTCCATGAATGAACGATGCATTGGTTTCGAGTGGAGGATCTATCATGAACTTGATTGACGTTTGGTGTAAACTTGGTGACATATTTTGTGAACTTCATTTGATTTATTAGAAATGAAAGGTCTGATTTTCAACATATTATGTCAAAAAAAATTTCAATATATATAACATACCATGCCATTACGCAATAAAATATATTATGACATGTGCCAAAAGACTATCATAAGTTTGATGAACAAGTCTAATTCAACAGTCAGAATAACTATCTTAGGGGAAAGGGGATGAAACATGTCATCAAACACATTCATCACCCCTGGGTGTGGCGTCTACATCTTAGGGTGGAGATGACCCATACCCGTAGCTATCTGCAGGTAATGGCGGCGTAATGCAGATTGGGATAAAGGTGTTGGAAGGGATAGAGGTGGCGACCCATGCACAATGTGGTTCGCTTTTATCGAGTATCCTTTCAGTTCTTCTTCTCACATCCGCTGAGCAGTGACGACCACTGGTGGATCAGGTACATCTCTGCATCCTCATCTTCCTCCTCTTCTTCATCATCATCATAAGCATCAATATCTTCCTCTGCATCAGCATCCATGAGATCCTCCTCCTCTTCCTTCTCGTCCTCTTCTTCCACCTCCTCCTCCTCATTAGCATTTTCAATTTATATCATCTTAGAGTCCTCAGTTCCTCATCCAGACCACCAACATCACTTGATTCATTTCCTCATTCCTCCATCAGACGACCAACCTCTGTAGCCTCAGAATCAATTTTAGAGGCCTGAAACAATGAAAAACAAAATAAAACATATAGACATAAAACAACCCTTTGTATATTGACCTCTAGGGTGATAGAAATTAGCGGGAAATACTAGTAGATATTTGCACCTAATGATATTTTTATCTGTTTAGTTGGTTCCTTATTTGTATAGGCATTTATTTTATTTCAGATATATATAGTGTATGGCTGAGGTAAGAAGTTTATTTTTGATATATTCACTTATTCCTTCTATTATTATTGTAATAATTACTATTATTAACACTATTATTAGAATTATTACTATTATTACTATGATTAATACTATTATTACTAGTATTATGATTATGTTTTTTTTTCTTATTTGTATAGACATTTATTTTATTTCGGATATATATAGTGTATGACTGAGGTAAGAAGTTTATTTTTGATATATTCACTATATTCACTTATTCCTTCTATTATTGTTGTAATAATTACTATTATTAACACTATTATTAGGATTATTAATATTATTACTATGATTAATACTATTATTACTAGTATTATTAATTTTTTTTCGAGCTGAGGGTCTCCACGGAAACAATCTCCCCAGACCCTGCCTAAGGGCGGGATTTACTGGGTATGTTTGGTTTGGTTTTAAAAATATTTGCAAACACTACTATTAAATTTTTTTCTGTAGCACCACAGTTTTTGCAAACATACACTATTTTTTTACAAATCATTTTTTTTTAATTTTCTGTATTGAAAAGTGCTTTACAAGAGTAGAAACATTTGCTCAACAAATTTACCTTCAATTATGGTCTGCAGAATAGGTTATGGGAGAGAAAATGGATAAAAATATTGTTTATTTTCAAAATGTCACCGCCTACTTTTCCACCGCATAAGCATCTTCTCAATTGCTTTTGAATTATAGGCCAAAACAGCGTTTGCATCTCTAAAGTTGATGCAGAAGTAGATCTAGCAAACACTAAAAAAAAATAAAAGTACGGTGTGCGGAATATGTTTTGGGAGAGAAAATGGATAAAAATGTTGTTTATTTTCAAAATGTCACTGCCTACTTTTCCACCGCATAAGCATCTCCTCCATTGCTCTTGGATTATAGGCCAAAACAGCGTTTGCACCTCTAGAGTGGAAGCAGAAGTAGATCTAACAAACACTCAAAAAAAAATAAAAGTACGGTACAACCTCCAGAAACTGTTTCCAAAAACGTTTGCAAACACTGTCTTAACTGGTCTCGGTGCCAAACTATTTTCTTGGTCCGGGTAGTTCTTGATAACGTTACTGGCCAGTACCAACATTGGAATACTAGTTCGATGGCCCGATTAGCGTGTATGCGATGCACACTCATAAATTTGCAGAATCCTAATTGTTAATGCACAATTAGTTGTTGTACAATTAGTTGTTGTACGGACAATAATATAATAGAAGATTCAACCTTAAACCACGAACTGAACAAACACAAGAATACACATTTACCATTTTATACGCAATTTGTTTGTATTAAATTAAAAGAAGATGTTCATATTTTTGGGAACATTTTTTAACCCGATGGTACGGGATTACGTATTGATGAAAAAATAAGTTCGTGTGTGGCCCATAATATTCTTACAAACCTATAAGCTAAGGATCTAGAGTTTTTGCCTCTCGAAAGGCGCTCAAACTTACAAGATAATAACACAACTTTAGAGTTTAAAAGTTCGTCTAAAATGTGCCAAAGTAAGGCCCTGCAAAACAAGAAATATGAATGATGTAAATGTAATGTTATACTTGTTTCTTGCATTTTTTTTTATTTATAGGTAAGTGATTTCATTCTATTCTAAGTAAAATATTTACACAATACAAAATAAACCTCAAAAATGGGCACACAAAAACTTAAAAAACATATAACTGGATCAATCCATTGGATTTACACAATACAAAATAAACCTCGTTTTAAATTACTGGGCCAATCGGCCCAGTTCTGATACAGGTGCTTGGGCCAACCATTGGTTGGCCCATCCAGGAAACCAGGCGACGTGCAGGAGAGGTGGAAGATCGGGTGCACCGGCGAACAGTAAGGAGGCCGGCGAGCTGGCGAGCAGGGACGGAGCAGACAAGGGCCGCAGGATGACCAGACAGAAACAAACGGAGCAGACGGAACAAACGGAGCAGAGCAGGGAGACGATTGTGCAGTATGGCCAGGCAGAACAGGGAGGAGACGACGCCGGAGCACGAGCGGGAGGGCCGAGCAGACCAGGCGACAAACCAAAGCGCAGTAAAGCAGGAGGACTCCGAATAGAGAGACAGGGGAGCAAAGCCAGACCGGAGCATGAGCAGAGCAGGAGCGGAAACCAAGCGCCGGTGAGCAGGAACCACACGCAGGGCAATACCGCAGGAGCAGAGACAGAGCCAAGCACTCACTGGGGACCGACGACCGCAGAGCAGTACAGCACGGGCAGAGACATGAACAGGGAACTGGCGAGCAGGAACAGAGCCAAGCAGGGGCAGAGCAGGGGAAACACGCCGGAGAGATGAGCAGGGCAGCCAGAACCACGAGCAGCGCAGGAAGAGCACGAGCCAGAACGACGAGCAGCGGGGAGAGAGGCACCGAGAACACGCAGAGCAGGAGCACGCAGTGTTGGAAAATATATATATATATTTCATAAGGATTCCACTTAGTTGATGGAATAAAGAATGCTACGAAATTATATATATTGTATTTGGATGAATGAAAAATTGATACCCAATAAAAACACAATATGTGTAAGAATATTTCAAATATGAGTAACATATATTATTATTGTAAAATATTGTTAATACAATTGATTTATACATATATATTGTATGTATATTTTGTAGAGATGTTACAAATGGATT
>JAOYMZ010052000.1:0-29986 GCA_025802335.1 Pinguicula primuliflora | reverse complement strand
TAATCGTTTATATTCCATCTTTAGCCTTTTCCGAAGCTTAAGTGGAATCTCTACGAAATGTATATTTTTTTCCAACACTAACCCCGTCCACCCCTACATGCGTGGATAGGTGGTCCCTCATTCCATCCCCTGTGAGTGCAGAACTGTCGGCGATAGACACAGATCCCCTCCTAGGTGAGGAGTTTTTCCATTTTGAGTGAGGATGACCCCTCGTTTATATACTTATTTGTTCACCCAATTTTTTTTTTGTTAGGTAAGTATTTTATTCAAGTGAAAAATTGTAATGTACAATTTATTGCAATTATATACACAAATGAAAAAAAATTACACATGAAATACAAAACATACCACGAGATACACTAATTAAGAACAATTTGATCAAGACAAATAACCAAGTCCTAGGAATATAATTGGATCATGAGAGTTTTGGGCTCCTGTATAAAAATTGTATATTAGGCTGTGATGATAAGGTTGTCAAAAATGGGTTCAGGTATTGAATATGGATATCAGTATCCTACCCGAGGATGGATCGATAGTGATACCTAAAAATGTTGTACCAGTATATATAAAAAATGTAAAAATATAAATATTTTTTAATGTTTTCCTATAGAAAGTAATTTAAAAAAAACAATTTCACTACCGGATCGGTTCGATATCTGAACAGGTACCAAATGTAACCAGCACCATCGAGACCGAGAGGCGGTACCCACAGGATCTGAGGTGTGAATAAATATATATATTAATTTTTCAATTTTTTAAATATTTGATTACTCATTACTTTATATTAAAATAGGCGCTTAATAAAATCTAATTTTAAATTGTCAAAAAAAAATATATTAAAATAGGCGCACCGTCGCCATCGGGTAAATTTCTAAATCCGGGTTCCAGCACACTGAAATCATCGTCGATGCCGGATCCACATGGCATCCCAAAAAAGTTATTTCAAATCACCCCAAAATCTTCCAGAATATCACTGGGAAACCCCAACTTTGTGCAAGATATTTACGTTGATCCAATGGTTGCCTTGCAATTGCAAGCTTTAGCTTTAGCCTTTAATATACATGAACACCGGGCATTGATTTGCAAATTCCCTTTACTACCGAGGATTTGAGAAATTATAAGATTCACCCTCTCTTTTCTATAAAATCTCTTTTGCTTTTCTCCTACGTTCCAGAAGTCAGACAAGAGTCGAGCATTATTTGCGTCTGTCTGTGTAGGCAAGCTCAACAGAGAGAGAGAGAGAAGATGTTGGGAGTATTTAGCAGCTCGATCGTGTCGCCTCCGGAAGAGCTGGTGGCGGCAGGGAGCAGGACGCCGTCGCCTAAGGTGACGGCCACAAAGCTGCTGGCTCGATTCCTGGAGGCAAACTCGTCGGCGGTTAACGTCCAGATCGGAGATGACGTCAGCCTGGCATACACTCACTTCAAAGAGTCCCCCTTACGGCCGAGGTATGCGTCGCACTGGACAGGAATCTAGAAAAATATATAAGAAAGGCGATCTAGGAACTTGTCAGCAATCTGGGCGGGCATCACGATGTTGTGATTACGATACTCTTTTTCTCCAGTCTCATTTTTCCTCTTCTTTTTTCAATCGTCTCATCTTTCAGTGGTGCGCTAATTTGATTGATCAGTTTGTGAGTTATATTGAACTTCGAAACAAATTGTTTAGATAAGTCGCGTCTTTCTTGACTGATTTTGTATGCTTTATTATAATCATACTGCGCGAGAGTCAAGTGATTGTACTCTTTTGGTAATTTATGGATATCTCAATTGTTTCTGCAATTTCATATCTAGTGTTATCGCTTAAACTGGATGTGATGTGGATGGTGGGTGAATTTGCAGATCTTTTGCTGTTAAAGATGATATCTTCTGTTTGTTCGAAGGAGCACTTGACAACTTGGGGAGCCTGAAGCAACACCATGGTCTGGCAAAATCTGCAAATGAGGTACTTCTTATCATCGAGGCATACAAGGCGCTTCGTGATCGGGCTCCATATCCTCCGAGCCACATGGTTGGCCAGCTTGAGGGGAACTTTGCTTTCATTGTTTATGACAAGTCCACTTCAACTTTATTTGTAGCCACCGTGAGTGATCATAGAATACACCGACAGATTTGACTAGTAATTTAGGATAATGTTCAAATAAAAATGGTGTGGTTTTCTTTTTGACAGGATCAACAAGCTAAGGTTCCTCTCTATTGGGGAATCACTGCTGATGGCTATGTTGCGTTTGCCAATGATGCTAATTTACTCAAAGGCGCTTGTGGAAAATCACTTGCTTCTTTCCCTCAGGGTAAGAAGACTAGGATTACATCAACTGTTCTGATTTCGGATCCATCAACTGTTCTGATTTCTGATGCTTAAATATGTGCCAGGGTGCTTCTTTTCTACTTCGTTTGGCGAACTTCGATGCTACGAGAATCCGAAAAATAAGATCACGGCCGTTCCTGCCCAAGAGGAAGAAATATGGGGAGCCAAGTTCATGGTAAAGTAAACTTATCTGCATCTGCTGGGTGCGGTTTCGCTGTCTATTTCGTTATCCTTTGTGACTCGCATCAGTGGGCCGTTTCTCATGCATGATCATTTGCTATTTCTATAATGGTCCTACCCTACACTATTTCATCTATTGAAATCTGCTTAGGCACGGAATAGAAAATCCATTAAAACCATACATTTTCTTGCATTTATATAGCTTAGTAACTCGAATCCTGGATTGGATGAGCATCATATATGAGCATAAAACTCAGACCACATGTATTGTCCTTTAAGTGGACCCATGGGAAGAATAAAGTTTTAGATAACTCTGGACCAGAGGAACGAGATAGATAACCAATCCATTTAGTTTCTTGCGATTATCTGATATTTCTTTCTGTTGGTTCATACTTCCAGGTTGAAGGGCCAGGCGTGATTGCAGCCTCAAAATAGATCATATCAGGGTCTTGTTGCATCTATTTATCAACTCTTATATCTTGTGTTGAATCATGAATGAAAGAGGAAGAAGGGTATTTGTGAGACATGTGAATATCAAGAAAATGAGTGGTCGGAGTTCAGTTTTCTGCTTTTAGTCCGAGGTCATCCCTTCTACTGCAGTCTGCAAGTCATATTTAAGTCAGTTTGTATGTTGTATATCGGTAAACAATTAAGGTTGGTGTCTCATAAGTTGAACTTCCAAACCAATCGAATTTCAGATTTCATGTGTCATGAAATATAGGTAAGGGGGGGAGTATGCATTAAAAAATTTCAAATTTAGAACTTGTCATGACTTTAGATCCAAAATTCTAATACTATCCATCAAAATAATGTGAATTCTAACGGGTACCGTAACTTAAACTCATTAATTTGAATATAAGCTGCAGATCATAAAATTTTTTGAGTAAGAATTTATTGCATACTATTCACAAATTTAAGATGGTCTAAAACAAAAAATAGAACACTTTCTCCATTTTATAAGATTACTTACATTGCAAGTCCTTCCTCGAAACATAAAATTTTCCATCATTTACCAACTCATTTGACTTTCTCGATTCCTTTCTATCACCGGTATGATCAAATGAAAAATGCCTCAGCAGTCTCATCTCGGGTTAGGGATGGCAATTGGGCCCGGGGACCCGGACTCCGGTGCATAACTGTTGATATCACTGTCTAACCGGGCACAATTCCTCCATGCTGCAGAAAGTAGTGTTGAAACATCAAGTTAGCATGCATTTGCTTATGTGAGGAGATTGGAAAATGATACGCTATATTGATTACTGACAATCACCTTGTTCCCAATTGTTCAATTATGTCTGTGGTCAGAGTCGATCTTCCTTTACTCTTATATGCATGTGAAGCAGCTTTTCTCACCAAAACGGAACCGGCGATGCACCCCAACATCATCGGGCTCATGCTCCGTTCACCTTGAGCAGCACGTTGACGCGCCCATGAAATGAACACAGCAACACTGACAACAACAAAAACAAAAACAATCAGAGCTATCGTGAATAGGGTGTATATACCAGCCGAAAAAAGTTCATGTGCCGAATGTTAGATGGCGAATAAATGATTTATACGCTGAATTCTAATTGTGACCCTCAGATCTAAGTGTTGGATCAAAATCTCCCCGGTCATGATTAGAATTCGGCACATAATGTTCCGTAAGCTTACTCTATACCAACCATCATTTGTAAACTATTCACAGTTAAAACTATTCACATATAATGCCAAAAACAAACCCACACGCCTGTACATTTATGGTTACATAGATATAATGCTGAAACTGCTTGCCTTCCCGAGAGGATATCACCCTGACCACCACAGCGCCGAGGAGAACCGAAACAACTCACTACATGAACTGTATGCATCAAATAAGTTATTAGGATACCTCAAAATCGGATCATTCCATGTAATTTACGCTGACAATGTACCAATTAGGCAGCAAAAATCATGTTTTGGCCCGATAATGGGGAAGGTTAAGCAGGAACATACATCGTATTTAACCAGATAGAAACTCCTACAACTTAGGGTGCTCACAGTGCAATCGCCAACAATGAAACCCTAATAATTTGACAAGGTTTCAAGATCAATCAACCTGTTTCACAATTGCAGATTTCGTCGGATCCTCCTTTCCTAAGAATGGTGACACCACCTATTCTGAAGTTATAAGAACTTGGTTAGATATGACCTTATACAATCGGAGGCAGAAGAGTTCGTGAGGAATATTCTTGCACTACGAATAAATATCTGTCTAAACATGATGATAATATGCATGTGCAATGATACTGGGTGAACGGAAAAAAATCTGCAGATAAGCTCAGAATGGTCAAATCCAAGGCAGTCTTAATCCGGATGCATGTCAAGGATGACAAGAGGAAATAAACAAGGACTTTTACCCCTTTGCCAGAGAAAGTAACTGTTGGGTTTCATCTTGATCATTTACTTCACATTGTAAAACTTTCTGAATGAGTCGCTTATACTCATTAACATTGGGAGTAAGGGCAGCCAAGGGGTAACCACTGATCAAATCAAGATAATTTGTAACTAGAAAAAGCCCATCCTGAGAAACACCAAAACACAAATGTTCACATATTCGGACTTAATAAGTTTTTTTCTGATAGGCTATTCTGACTTCCAAGTACGAAAGTAATTAGTGAGTTTTACAACTTACCCCATCTATAACCATTGGGACATTGGATTTCCTTCCATGCTTCATTATCTCAGTCACGCAGTCCTGCGAAATAAATGTTTAACCGTGTATTTTGACTGGTCAGAATCACATGTCGCAGATGGTGAAAAATGAGCAAGCTGAAATGCTGCATGCAAAGGGTTCCTCAAGAAAGATGTCGCATACATAAGGGTGTTCTTAAACAGGATATAACATGGATTCAAAGGCAAGTTGATGATAAAATAATCTTAGATGCTTACTAAAAGAAATGGATCCCTCCCAAGGCCTGGACCAATTACTAAGCAATCAAATCTTCCCATCCACTTATCAACCTCTTCAACTATTTTGATGGATAATGATTTCTTATCCTCTTCCCTGAAATGCATAATTTCCAAATATGAAGTACTCTACATGGAGCTCAAGATGGGGAAAATGCAAAGCTAAGTATGATAATGTGCTAAAAAATTTCTATAATAATCACCTAACACTATATGATTCTTCCAGTATAGGGTGCACTATTAACTCTGGACTATAGCTTTTGATAACAGCAGCAGCATCTTTCGTACAGAAAATATGCGACAGATCAGCACCCTGTAAAATGCTCACATTAAGAAAATAGCTATATTTGATCTAAAAAATATGAAGAGATAATGAGACTTACAATTTTTAAAGCTGAAATAGCAGAGAAGTATGGTGCACCAGTGTATTCACGACAACCTCCCACAACAGCTATTTTCCCTGGTTGGCGGTCAACGAATTAAACAAGCTTATTAAAAACTTGAATTCTACCTTTGTGAGTATCACTAAAAAATGTCTGAAATGTGCAATCTAGTTCAATATCTTCTCTAATTCTCATAACACAGAGACTAAAACAATATCCTTCATGCCCTGCATCTTCAATCAATTAGTAACAGATCATAATGGTGACTTGCGTGAATCAAGCCAATAAACTGAACAAAATGTTAAAACATGGATTTGTATGAGCAATAAACAGGCCAAGGATTGGGCAAACCATTGGTAGCATTCTTTGGCAAAAAAACAAATACAGTCAAAAATCTGCATATGGTATAGATCTCTAGTTTTCAGGCATCCCATCCCATTTAATCATGAAGAAGACAGCATGCCACTGAGACTTAAATTATTTGGAAAATTAAAATTCATAGAGCCTAAATCATGTAATAATTTAAAGACCCAGGGGAATCCGAAAAAAGAAAAAGGAAGAAGTTTTACTCCAGGAATACTTGAAAGGTTAAAAATATGAAATAAGAAACCAGATTATCATAAAATGAGACTAAAAATATGTAAGAATTTTTCAGCATTACCAGCTTGGCCCTTATGCCTGGAACTGTCCAGAGATGGAGTGATTGATCTCAAAATGCTGATAGCATCAGTGTCCATTGAAGATATTCCACCACCCATTAAAGATTGCATTTTTTTAGTAGTCCAACACAGATTCTTGATGCTAGTATCGTACCCTCCTAAACACCTTATCAAGAACTTTTGTCTCCGGATTACTGCAGTCGAGAAACCCACCATAAGCTGTCCTCAAACTGCCAAATACAAACTAAAAAAGACCATTTTTTTATCTTGCACTAGTAATATATATGATGAACATAATTTTGAGATGACAGAATTGGAACATTCGACACAAGGAGCGACAAATACGAGAATCTTAAAAAAAAAAAATCTATCTGTGACAATTATCAGCGGATTAAAAGTAAGAATTGGAGGGTACTCTATACTTACATAACGAGGAGTATTGGAAGATGATGAATGATGATCCTGGGAAGAGTGGGTCGTCGCCGTCGGTAACTGCCGGGGGAGAGTGGACGGGACACGGGTGTACTGTACTGTGTTAGAAATTCGAGAGGTACTTGAAAGCGTAAAACAAAAGCGTTATTATGAATACTCAAAATTTTAGAATGTGTCCCGTCACAATTTTTTTTTGTGGAAATACCTTAACGCACAGTAGACTACGGTATTTCATTCTCTCTAGCAACACAAAAAAAAAAACATATTTCTACATACTTATACACACACTACGGTTTTCCGACCATCTTCTCTGTTTGCCCCTCAGAATTTGTAACAAGAGAATTTTCATCTTTCTGGCGTCGAACCTAGTTTGGATATCGGAACTAAATCTAAGAACTACCTTACTCCTGCAGGAATTTTCATCTTCTCGTGTCGGATCTTGTTTTCTTATTGATTGAGTTAGGGGGAAGGCAGATCTGCCGGGAGAGCTTCATTGTTCCAATTACCCTCCAGTTTCAAAGGTAAAACTTTTTCTAGAAAGGGGGAACTGAAAGATTTAATTTTTCTACTCTTGGAGGCTAGGATTTGGAAGATGGAGAGAACATCACCGCTGGAGCGTAGGAATGGCTTTCAATTCTTCCTCAAAGCATAGGAATGGATTTGTGATATCCTGACAATAGGTTGATGATGCCTTTCAATTCTTCCTCCAAGTGTAGGAATTTGGAAGAATTTCGGGCAAGAGCTGTCAATTGAGAACGCGAGATGGGCACCAAACCAGTTCGGTCGATTCTAGAGCAACATCTCTTTTGAAGAAATACAGCGAAGGAATCGGTCGGAAGGCAACATTTCTCTCTCTACTGTGTGTATAATTATGTTTGTGTATAATTGTGTTTGTGTAAAATTGTATGTTTGTGGGAAAATAAAAATAGACACTCAGTAGTTAACTGAGCGGCAGAGCATTTCCACATTTTATTGCCCCCGACAGAGCATATTCCAAAATTTTCTGTCCTCTCACCTCTGATTACACGCACAGGTTACAATTGCGGTATGAGTTCAAATTCCCTCAGCGATATTATCTATAAAAAAACATGCAATCGATCTCAGTTCTATCAGTAGACAAGAATATTAGCAAATTTTTTTATGCCATAAAGTCATTGCACATTTTTGAATTTGTCATTGCCCGACCTTGAGAAAGCTGAGAGTTAGGCCCGACCTTTCCAAAACTGGGATTTCTAAATCACGCCTCTAAGAAGGCCGGACATCATTAATATCATTAATGACGGTGGTTAATAGAGCCAGCATTTGACAAGGCTTGAATTTAATCCTGACCTTCCTATGGCCGAGATTTATAAGATCTCGACTTTGTGAATTGTGGGCCTCTCCTTATATAACATCACCAAACAAATTTTTTTTATCAATACTGCTTCCTCCACTTACCTAAAAATTTACTATTTTTCCTTCAGCTATGCCTCCAAAAGATGCAGTGAGGACAAAGAGGACAATGATGATAGGAGAACTCTTTCCTGAAAGGGCTATAGTAGATGTACTGATTTATGTGAAGGTGAATATTCGTGTAATTGCTTCTACTCGCCTAATGAGCAGACTGGGATATACGCATGGCTGAATGACTCAGCTCACGTTATTGAATCATCTGACGGTGATGATGATATTAATCAGGTACTGAAGAATGCAGATGAAGATTCTGAAGCTTACAAAAATTTAGTTGTAAAAGATTCTCAAGATGAAGAAAATGAGGTTAGCCAAGACTCTCACGAGAAAAAAAAATGAGGTTGCCATAAAATCTCTATTTAAAAATTTTTGGTCGTAATTTCACTTTTGAAGGTAATATTATGCTTAGAGTTAATGTATTTCTTAATTGATGTATTGATATAAGGATTTTTAAATAATAACAATTTCGTAAAAAATATTAAATTTCAAACTTCAAAAGATAAATGTCATTAATTAAATTAATTCATCAATCATTCTCTGCCATGAATCCGGACTAATATTTGAGGTCCCGACGTGTGATGTCCCAACACCTAACTGAAAACTCGGGCTCTGTGTTGTCTGAGTGCCTAACGGAGTCCACTCGTACTGCTGTTCAGGATCAGGCACAACTGGACCTTCTAGCCGTTGCTCTATAAATGATATGCAATAATCCATCGACTCTCGCCACTGATGCACACCCTCAAAGTTTGCCCCCATCTCCCGCATCCGGTGAAGCTGTAAATAGTCATGAAGAAATATATATAAATAAACCGATTTATGTATATTAATTAAGAAATATATATAAATAAATTTATATCAACCAAATAAATAATTGATTTTACCATCATAACTATAAACGATTGTTGGTCATACGATACTCCCCTCTTCGATCGTGGAAATAAGGGACATTAATATGGCCAGCGATGTCGTAAAAAATATCCTATTTATGCATAGTCTCATCTGCCAATCACATTCGCTAGACGTGGATCCACACTAACATAGTGCAACCGATCAATCCACATCTGAAGGTATGTTCTCACGAGAGCACTCCGACCACCATCAGTACCTGTCTTGTGCGTCAGCATCTCTCTAACCCTGTCCACTAGCTCAGGAATCGACTGGACGTATCCAAACTGATGTCGACCACGGCGGGCTTGCACGAACTCAATGAAGTCCATCAGAAAAATTGAACCGTCGTAGCCCCACAATAACCGGTCGGCAATGCTAACTTGAGATATCTCCCACATACTATATGAAGTGAACACGAACTGCACGTAAATTAGGAACTGTTAGAAATATCTAAATGAAGTACGTGCAACATAATTGAATTTAGATATGATAATATAGAAATACGAACCTGATCGGTATGGACACCATACAACTGTATCCGGATCGTCTTAATCGCATAGATCCCCTGGTCAATGTTCATCATCATCTTGACCCATATGGACCCGTAGACCTTAGAGAACTCCGGATTTCTCCTAATGAAATGGCTTTCCAACGGTATGGGGTGATTGAAGGCAATCTCGAATAACCCTACAACTGAATCATACGCGTCGCTCCACTATCTATTTAGCATCGTCTGTGTAAGCCTAACACATATAATGATGGAGGTTATACAGCACGACGATCCCCCACCTATAATGTCTAACGCGATTCAAGTCCTCTGAGAAGTGGAAATAAATCACATGAATTTTATTACCGGATTTATCATGTAATAAAAGACTACTCACTATAAGTGTCAGCACACTGCGGGCATAGTCCTGCACCTCCTCATCGCTGCTCCAGTCAGTGATATCCGGACTATCCATGTAATCCCCAAGCTAGGCAACCCTGACTCCGGCCTGAAAGAAGGTCTGCGCATCCAAATCCATGTGAAGCCAATGACTCAAATAGTCTCTAGACTGGTGCGGCGTCTAGCGTGCATCACCTGCATAATCAGGAGTAAAGGGGGTACCATCAATAGGAAGCCCCAGAGCATCGAAACATCCTCTAGAGTGATCGAACACTCTCTAAATGATAATCAGAACATGTGGGTGGTCGGATGCCATCTCTCAATAGCGCAGTAATAAAGTGGTGATCCTCCTTTATATCCACGTTGAGATAAACTCTCCACATCCCAGCATCGAATATGTATTGTTCCACACGCCTATGCAACTTTAGTCCATGCACCCAAATATCCGAATGGTTCGTCTCCATTGCATGATCTATCAGCACTTTCCCCTCCAAGACTTTCGAACTGTGATGTGTGCTCAAATCCCATAACACATCCTCCGACACCGAACGATACAAATCTGGTCTATTACTCTGTTGGGAACTGATCCTAATAATTCATAACAATTCCTAATAATTCAATAATAATTCGTAACAATTAATGACAATTCAATAACAATTCATAACATAACAATTTAATAACAAGTCATAACAATTCGTAATAATTCATAACAATTCGTAATAATGCATGAACAATTCCTAATAATTTGAAATCCTAATTGCAAAATTTGGAAACATAATCGGTTACCTTTTGAATCTCACGAATTGAAGCCTAGGAACGCGACGGTGACGGGCTGCGATGGCGACGGTAGCGGCAAAAAATTCTGGCGAAAAATTGTTGTGTTTTCCGACGAAAACGAGAATAGAAGAAGAAGGGGAACCATTTCTTATTTCAAGTTCCTGCCCTTTCAAAGGGCAGGATGTTTTAAAAACCGACTTTTGGAAGGCTGAGATTGCTTAATTACAGAGATTAGTCATGTTAATGATGCCCAACCTTCTTAGAGACGGGATTTAGAAATCCCAACTTTGGGAAGGTTAGGCTCAGCTCCCGGCTTTCTCAAGACCGAGCGATGTCAAATTCAAAAACGGACTGTGACTTTGTTGCATAAAAACAAATTGCACAAGAAGATGCGAGTGACCGCGACGATGAATGCCATGAGATCAGCGATTGTTGTGCTCATAGCTATGGCATTCGGGCACTTGACTCTGGAAATAGGTTTCAAGCCTTAACTTGAGATAGCCCAATTGTAGCAATAGCAACGAGAGGCTATACTCCAAGCCGTGTCTGAAGACGCGATGTTCTAACTGTGAATTGAGAAAATGATACAAGTATTTACGTGGTTCGGCATAACCTACGTCCACGGAAGTAAAGAGCTCTTCTCCTTTTCGTATTCTTTTTCTTCTTACATTTACATCATAAAATACATGTATATATAGGAGTCCACTACACACACCCATAATTAGGACAAATTCCGGAATTAATGGAAAGATAATCCCGGGGATATTGAGGAAAAGATTTGATCAAATCTTTTCCTCCTTATCTCTTTCTAACACTCCTCCTCAGGTTGAGTACTGGGATATCCAATACTCAACTTGTATAGCACGTCGTGAAATGATCATCCTGCAACTGCCTTCGTAAGGATATCTGCCAACTGGTCTTCCGACCTAACATTAGGCAATGTAATAGTCCCATCCTCTAGCTTCTCCTTGATGAAATGACGATCTATCTCCACATGTTTAGTCCGATCATGCTGAACTGGATTTTTGGCTATTTGGATGGCTGCTCGGTTATCACATCTCAACAGACACGGTTAGTTAGGAGGAAAGCCCAACTCACTCATCGACCTCCTCAGCCACAATATCTTAGTCACACCTCTTGTAATACCCCGAAATTCTGCCTCAACACTCGAAAGAGCAACCACCTTTTGCTTCTTACTTCTCCATGTCACCAGATTTCCCCCAATAAATGTGAAGTATCCTGCAGTGGATTTCCGATCCACAGGATTCCCGACCCAGCCTGCATCAGTATAAGCTTCCATTCTAAGATGGTCATTCCTTTGAAAGAGGACCCCTGTGTCTGGTGTACCCTTCAAATATCTCACAATCCTCAATGCTGCCTCCATATGCTCCTTCTGCGGTTTGTGCATGAACTGACTCACTACTTCCACGGCGTAAGCAATGTCTGGTCTAGTATGGGAAAGACAAATAAGTTTCCCTACTAGGTATTGATATCGATCTCTGTCTGCATCTGTAGATTCCTTAAGTATTTGGAGTCCATGATTCGGGACCATGGGTGTGTCCACCGGCTTGCACTCAAGTAGCTCAGTCTCAGTTAGGAGGTTCAATATGTACTTCCTCTGTGATATGTGGATGCCAAGCTTCGACCTCGTTACTTCAGTTCCAAGAAAGTATTTCAAAATCCCTAAGTCTTTCATCTCAAACTCTCTAAACAGACTTTTCTTCAGTTGGGCAATCTCCTCATCATCGTTCCCTGTAATAATCATATCATCAACATAAATAATAAGACACGTCACGGCTCGACTCCCGTTCCTGATAAACATTGTATGATCTGAGTTGCTCTACACATATCCATATCTCTTCATTGATACAGTGAATCTCCCGAACCAGGCTCGTGGGGATTGCTTCAATCCATATAGGGCCTTCTTCAACCTGCACGTCTCACTAGGTTTAAAATTTTGGGAAAAACCAAGAGGTCTATTCATATACACCTCATCTTCAAGATCATCATCTAGGAATGCATTCTTGACATCCATCTGATATAAGGGACAATCCTTGTTTGCCGCCACCGAGAATAGAACACGTATCGTATCCATCTTTGCCATAGGGGAAAACGTCTCTAAGTAATCCACCCCATAAGTCTGGGTGTAGCCCTTCGCTACCAGCCTTGCTTTATATCTCTCAATGGTACTATCTGCCTTCCTCTTAATCATATACACCCACTTCACCCTACTGGGCATTTCCTTGTAGGTAACCAACACTTTTTCCACGTATGACTCTGTCGCAATGCTCTCATCTAAGTTTTCATAGCGTCCTTCCATTCTGGTACAGACATCGCCTCCTGGACCGTCCTCGGGATTTCCTCCTTGTATAAGGAGGTTATGAATGCCTTTGCATCTACAGACTCTCTCCCCCTGAGTAGATTAGAGACCAGATATTGTTTTGAATTAGGTATATGATCCGACAAGAATCTCCGGGTCGGGATACCACGTTAGCTACGCGGTGGCAGGACTCTGGTGGGACCTGTAGTCTCAATATGCTGCATAGGTGAAGATAATACAATATTCGGTGAATCATAAACCACAACATCCAGAGGCGAAGGAGTAGGTCTTACCTCGATATCCGGAAGAGGAGGATCATTGGGAGTGGGCGAGGGCATGGGCGTCGATGGCCGCTCATCAGTAGAACACGGAGGCACACGAACTGGGGATACAATCCAGTGTAGAGGCTCATAGGTAGTCTCCCCCCGAGCACTAGGCTGAGGGGTCTGGAAAAAGAACTAAGTTTCCACAAAATTACAATGAAGCTTAGTAAATATCTGTCTAGACAAGAGATCAAAGCAACGATACCCCTTCTGATTAACACCATATCCCACAAAAACACATTTTATTGCACAGGCATCAAGTTTAGTACGAAAAGTTTTGGGTACATGTACACACACAGAGCTTCCAAACACCTAAGGGAAGATAGTAAGGTATGATGGCACACGAGTATGAGTTGAAAGGACGTGAAAAGGGGTCTTCAGCTATAGAGTTCTCGTGGGAAGACGATTAACCAAATATGTAGCAGTAGCTACAGCTTCAGGCCAGAACATATTAAGGACCCAAGAATCAAGCATAAGGGCCTTAATGATCTCCAATAAAATCCGATTTTTCCGTTCAGCAGCTCCATTCTGTTAAGGAATATAAAGACACGTAGTTTGATGAATCAATCCCTTATCCGCAAAAAATTGAGTCATAGATGAATTAATAATTTTCCCATCATTATTAGTGCGAAAAATGTTCATAGCACCCTCAAACTGAGTTTAAACCATCTTAAAAAACCGAGTAAATTTTTCAAGAACATCATATTTATTCTTCAAGAAATAAACCTAACACATTCGTGTGTAATCATCAAAAAGAGCAAAAAAATATCGTAATTCACTCCCACCAGTAACTGGAGCAGGTCCCCAAACATCAAAATGTATAAGCTCAAAAGGAACTTCAGAGCGAGACATGCTTTTAGAAAACAAACCACGATGCGTTTTAGCACGAACACATGAATCACATGAAATAGAAAAACATGACAATCTAGGAAATAATGTCTTAAGATAGCCATCAGAAGGGTTACCTAGACGGCGATGCCACAACCACCCACTACAATCGGTTCCCTTAGCAATCAGCGTCCGTCCATAGGTAACAACTTCATCCACATAATATAGCCCCGCCCTTTCAGTGCCAAGTCCAATAATCTCGTTCGTCCGAATATCCTGCAATACACAGAATGATGGATACATAAGTACAATGCAATTCAATTCCTTGGTCACATAACTGATAGATAATAATTTATGAGATAGAGCAGGAACAAGAATACAGTTTGAGAGTCTGAGGGAGGGATTAATCTCAATTGACCCCGCCCCCTTGACTGATAATGATTCTCCATTTGCTGTCTGAATAATTCTCTTCTTGGGAACCTGAGACTTAACAATATCTGAGGCATCATAGGTCACAGTATCAGTCGCTCCACAATAAAAAATCCAATCACATGATTTCACAGAACTCGAACTAAGTAATGCATAATTAATATCATCACCAAAAACCAAAATCTCCGAAACACCCATTAGCAAAAAATTTTAGTCCACAATCTCGCACTGAATTTTTTCTCGACCAATTAACTTCCTGCACAAAATCAGGCCCAATTCCATTTCTTAATTTAAAAACGGAGGGGCAGAGGTGTGATTTTACACTCCTGCCCGTGTTACCTGCTTTCCCTGATGTTCCAGAGGTTTCTTCATTCGTCGACCTCTCGTCTCCTTCAGATCTGTATCGCCCCTTGCGAAAAGATCGCCACTATGAGGCTTCACGGTCATCAGTGGTTTCACACCTTTCCACTGTCGCAGGCGCATAGCCTTCTTCCTCAAACTCGTCCTAAAAACTCTCGCCGAAGGCAATGGTCCCCCTCCGGTTCTAGTTGCTCGGTGGGCGTCACCCTCTCCAACTGTGGGCTACGTTGGTAGCAATCCCGCCGTATGTGTCCGTGTATCCCACAATTGTCGCAAAACCATGTGTCCTGCTGCTTGTATGATGAATTGGAACCCCCACGTTCCTGTTCTGACGGGCATTCGTACGGTGGTGGCGGAGGAGGGTAGCACGAGGTGGTGGCGGAGGAGGGTAGCACGAGGCAGTGGACGACGGTCGTCGCATGAACTGTGCGGTCTCCGATCCGAACTTTCTTGGCCCGTTTCCATTTTTGCTTTGGGCCGACCCAATCGCTCCGTAGTGGGCCTTCCCTATCTCTTGGGCTGGTCCAATATCTGGTGGTGGATCAGGTGACCCGATTTCGTGACCCATACCTGTACTAGGCCCGTTTTGGATGATGAGGCCCGACCTGCCATGGTTTTGAGAATCCGCGTTTCTGACTTTTTGGCCCAAGTATGTTCTGCTGTGCCGCCTCTCGCTGGACTGTAGCATATGCTTCATCCATATCTGGTAATTCTCTTTCCTTCAAGATATCCCGAACAATTGCATTAAATTTATCATCTAATCCTGCCAGAAATTTGAATAATATGTGTTCATCCTGCAGTTTGTTGAACAGGGTTATGTCATCTGGATCCTTCATCAGATTTGGACGACGACGATCCACCACCATCCACAGATTTTTGCTCTGACTGAAATATGTTTCGATACTCATATTTCCCTGGATTAACCTGTCTGCTTGTGTTGTTAAATCGAAGGCTTGCAGGTTGCCTTCTCCGGATGGGAAGTTTTTAGCCAGTGCCTTCCACAAATCCCGACTTGTCGAAAAATTCATGTATTGACGGGCAATGTGACTCTCAATATTTTTGTGATCCAATCAAACACTTCGAGATCACGTTCCCACCATTTCCGATAGCCTGGTCCACCCTCCTTTGGAGGGGTTGGATCGCCAGTAATGTGTTGGATTCAGCCCCGACTACCGAGGGCATTCTCCATTCTTCTCCGCCATATTGGGTAATTTTGATTATCCCGGGGTTCAGTGAGTGTGATATCCCCCGAATTTCCGTTCTCCATGGACTCCTCTTTGGTACTACTGCACTATGTTGTTCACCCAGAACCTTCGCAATCTGTTCACCCAGAACTTTGGCAGCCTCCACAAGCGCAACCTGTTCTGCCATATCTCCGATTTTGTCTTATGAGTGGTATATGACGATAAAGGGATTCGTCCCCTGCTCTGAAACCATGAAAACGCGAGATTCTAACTGTGAATTGAGAAAACGACACAAGTATTTACATGGTTCGGCATAGCCTACATCAACTAGAGGAACGAGCTCTTCTCCTTTTCGTATTCTTTTTCTTCTTACATTTACATCATAAAATACATGTATATATAGGAGTCCACTACACACCCACAATAAGAATAAATCACGAAATTAATGTAAAGATAATCCCGAGAATATTATGAAAAGATTTAGTCAAATGTTTGGCTCCTATCTCTTTCGAACGGAGTCCACCTCCACTCAAGACCAAGATAGTATTTTTGACAGTTCTCCGGCGGCAAGTGGACTCCCACAGTCGGATCATAATCCTTGAAAATTTAGAAATTGCATTTTTCCTCGAGAGATTTTTATCGTGTTCATTCTCAATTGACTCGATTTATCAGAAGTTTTAATTGTTCTCTGTACTTTATTTGAGGGTTCGTTACCCTATGGATTATGGGAGTTGATGAGGTTTGAGGTCTGCGGCGGGAGACTACTTGGGTCTATATTCTCATCATGATTTTGAAGTTGCTATGAACTTAACGTGGTGTGCTTATATTAGTGTTAGTGTTAGCATACCCTAGACAGATAGGAGCAACCATCTAGGCAGACTAAGCACTCACCTAAGCATCTGTGTAATTTTTTACAGGAGAGATTGCTCTGCTCTCTAAAATGTTCGAAAATTCTCAATAAAATTTGGCAGGAGATCCTGTGAAGAATGAGGAAGCATCAGTGTCACTTTATGTGTTATGTGGCATAAGAATAAGGTTTCTATTGTTCAAGGCAGATTATGCCTTTCAGCCCTACATCCAACTTGTGCAAGATACAACCATTGAAGGATCAGTCTCATCGTCACGGGCAAGCACCATGGACCACAGATGTTAAGTTGCGACATCTTCATCGTGGCTTTTGGTTGACTTTCCATTTTTCTCATCCTACCCTGCTCCATAGAACATCACCGTGGTGTAAATTGTTCAACAAATGAATCTTGAAACCGATATGCTACCTACGGCTGGCTACCGGTCTAGAGCCACCGGATCATTCCAAAGAGGATTAAACTACGACCAATTCCTACTCTTGATGCCCTTCGGTAGGGTATGCTTGTCACCAAACTTGGACTGATTGCACTCTGAAATTATTGAACGCCTCTAATTTTCATGCGAGTATTTGTTGTCCAATAATGGGAGTTCATATCGAATTGATTGATAACGATCGCTATTAATGATGATTGATAACGATCGCTATTAATGAAGATTGAAATTGCTAACGCTACTGATAAGAGAGTGAATAGAGATCCTGCTCTTTAGTGCATATAGATTGTTGTTTTTTTAGTATCATTTTGAAAATTACTCGTATCGAAATCTGGATAAACCCAGAAAAGTACCTAAAGGCACAACTGTTACTTGTGGATTGTGGTGCAGTTTTTTGACCGTTAATAGGAGTGAGAAATCAGAAAATCATACTCCCACCCCCACGTCGCCCCCTGTCCCCACTATCCCATTATTGCATTTTCTTCTCACCCTACTTCTCCCCGTCTCTACAAAATACTGTAGACGCTCCTCTTCTGTGTGTGATTCCTCCATGTTGGTTCGTTGCTTTTTTTTTCAACGCACCTTTTACTCTCTTCTCCCGTCTCTCTTGCATTCTCCTTTTCTAATTAATCGCACTTCTGCCGAAAAATCAGCCATCTTGTCAATGACCATGCCTTGCTGCTTCAACAAGTAAAGAAGCCAGAGCCCGAAGGGGAAAAGAACACACATTCACTGCACACACATTCTTTAACGCTCGATAGTATGATGACTTGAGTAGTTGTTCTGCTTTCATCTTACAACTCTTTTTATATTTTGGACCCCTTTTGTGTGTGTGAAGACTTGGAGCCTTTAGAAAATATAGTAAAAATCGAGTCTTGATTCAAAAAATCTCCAAAATGTGCAATAGCCCGTCTGCAGAAAGCTCTGGGGCGATGAACTTTGTGGATGTTTTCAAGAAAGTGAAGCGCTTTAGGCTGTTTGAGCCCTCTGTCGCGGTTCTCGGAGTGACTTTTTGTGTTATCTTTTGCTTCTTTTGGTTGGACTACAGAAGTGTGACAAGAGGGGTGAGGTTTCCTTTGCAGAATGAGAGGCTTCCATGGTGGAGAATTCACGGTGAAAGAGGCAGTTGGAGAGGGAGAAGGAGTGAATTTTTACGTGAAATTAATGGTGTGTGTGATATCTTCGACGGGGATTGGGTGTGGGATGAAAGCTATCCTCTTTACAATTCTAAGGATTGCAGTTATTTGGATCAAGGATTCAGATGTTCTGAAAATGGAAGGCCTGATTATTTTTACACCAAGTGGAGGTGGCAGCCCAGAAATTGTAACATCCCCAGGTTTCATTTCAGATTATGAACAACTTTCTGTGCTGGCTGGGATCTTGATTTACATTCCCTCTGAAAGTTTAGAAATTGAATTCTTGTATTTCTTTAAGGCGATCGGACCTTAATGCTACATATGATTACTCTTTTAGTACTTAATTGATGTCGTTGTATATATATTTATTTTAATATTTATACACTTAATTGGAGTCTCTTATGCCGTGTGCTCTTCAAACAGATTTGATGCAAAGATGATGCTCCAGAACCTTCGAAACAAACGAGTTGTATTTGCTGGAGACTCCATCGGAAGAAACCAGTGGGAGTCGCTGCTCTGCATGCTCTCTTCTGCAGTTTCTGATAAGGCCTCTATATATGAAGTAAACGGGAACCCAATCACGAAGCACAAAGGATATTTGATCTTCAAGTTTACTGATTATAATTGCACTGTGGAATATTACAGAGCACCGTTTCTTGTACTGCAAAGCCGTCCTCCAGCAGGTGCTCCGACCGAGATGAAAACTACACTGAAACTCGATGAAATGGATTGGATGTCTTCCAGTTGGAAAGATGCTGACGTACTCATTCTCAACACCGGACATTGGTGGAATTATGAGAAGACCATTAGAGGGTAATCTCAAT
Organism: Pinguicula primuliflora; assembly: GCA_025802335.1. Classification (NCBI taxonomy): domain Eukaryota; kingdom Viridiplantae; phylum Streptophyta; class Magnoliopsida; order Lamiales; family Lentibulariaceae; genus Pinguicula; species Pinguicula primuliflora. The sequence goes on along the minus strand of JAOYMZ010052000.1, from coordinate 10,394 downwards.
ACCTATACACGGAAGTGGGGACTATGGCACTGTATAGTGTGTAGTGACCTCCTCCACTGCGGGCCGGTCAGTGGGGCCGTGTAAAGGTGTTGAACATCGGTACACCTGCCGCACCGATTCCGCATTATCTCACTGCACACCCCCCAGATCCATATATATATTTTGAACTCGTTTGATCTACAATCCATGCCTATTTTTATAACTGCAAGTTTTTGTGAATTGTTATGCCTTGCCAAGTTGCAATGGACTCTGCTGTGTTAATTGGCTGATGAATATGTTGTTCATTTGGCAGAGGTTGTTACTTCCAAGAAGGATTAGATCTGAGGACAGGCATGAGTGTTGAAAGTGCATATAGAAAAGCATTGCAAACAGTTCTTAAATGGATGCAACATGAAGTAAACACCACCAAGGCACAGGTCTTCTTTCGAACATATGCTCCCGTGCACTTCAGGTAACACTCCCCAAAAAAACTCCGAGTTGTCGAATAAACGAATTATGTGCCGAATTCTAATTATAAACGTAAAATTTAAGTGTGAGATCATAATCTCGACGTTCATGATTAGAATTCGGCAAATAACTCATTTATTGGGCACCGCAAATTTACCTTCTGATCATTTAACTTAACAAAATCTGCAGAGGCGGCGATTGGAGGTCAGGAGGATCATGTCACCTCGAAACTCTTCCAGAGCTGGGTTCATCGTCTTATGCGGCGCCTGAGACATGGACTATATACAACATCTTCAACCAAGTTTTATCCACCCACTCAAATTCATCAAGGTTTAGACCATTTGATGTCCTGAATATCACTCACATGACATCAAGGAGAAAGGACGGGCATTCCTCTTTGTACTACTTGGGACCTGAAGAAGGGCCTGCGCCGATTCGGAGGCAGGACTGCAGCCATTGGTGTCTCCCAGGCGTCCCTGATGCATGGAACGAGCTACTGTATGCTCTCATTTTGAAGTCAGAGTTGATTAGAACATCAAATACTTCTAGTTTTCGTGCACAGGTATGAAGAATGATGATGGAATATGCATGTATATAGAGGGGATACAGTATAAGAACACACATTAGTTTTGGTTGGGACTTGGAGAAGAAATCAATGAACAACATGTAGAGATTTTGTATTTGTTAGTATTTTAGGTGCAATTTTGTCAATTATGTAAATCAGTTTCTCAATTTATCAAATATTTTAGTATATTTTGTTGGGTATTATATTTATTTATATAATTTTATATCCTATACTAATAAAAATGGCTCAGTGTTCGTCCGGTCAGTTTTAACGCCAGGAGTTTTCTTGCGGTGTTGTCATTTCCTGAGTTCCTTCTTCCTTCTGTTTTTCCTTAAAAAAAAGTTCCTTCTTCCTTGGGCGGTCTGAGACCCGAGAGTGTTTCCGGGAAAAGTCCGGAGTGAATTGGCCCAATGGGCCCATGGGAGGTATGGCCCAATTTGGGTATTATTCCAGGAGGTCTCGATGATTGTTTCTGAGGTCCTCGTAATTGTTTCTGGAAAAATCCCGAGTATTGATCCCAGAATGAGAATTGGCCAATTGGGCATTATCAGTGTTGCTGTCCAAGTCCAACAGGGTTTACCTAGTTGTACTTGATGGGAAGTGTTGAAAATTTGTCCCAGTCTTAATATATTAATATAAATAAAATTGTGGGTTACAATCAATTACCATAAGCTTATTAATTTAATAAAGATTGCCCACCTTCCTAATTATATTAGTCCATATTTATGAATATCATTGTCATCCCGAAATTGAGCATACCAATATAAAGTCTATATATGTAAGACAAAAATATTTATGAGATTCTGTAAACCCCCCAGCGTAAATAACAAGCTACCAGCATCAGCAGGTCAAATCTCCTTACCAGTTCATGGCTCAAGCTTAAGTCGTTTATCCCCGATGCTAACGGTGCCCAAAGGTTTCGACTTTCGGCGATAGAATTGCACGAAACTGTTACCCAAATCACTGCAGAGAATCTTGGCCAAAGTATTTGAAGTCCACCTTTTTCCCACCGTTTCGCAGGCTGCAAATGGCAGTGTCGCAGACCTGCAGATCAAGAGACCTGGACAAGCTTCTTCTCCGGCCCGGAAACCTTGTTGGCCCGAGCTTTGAGCCTGGGGCAGAAGTAAAGTCACTCGTTTTCTCCTCGTTTTTGTCTTTTTGTTCCCTATTGATTGATTTGCAATGAACTAACCCCAATGTAGCATTTGTTCAAGCATTTAAATTTTATTTATGTTTATGGCTCCTAATATCGAGCTTTCCCACAAGTTGTTTCTGCTCTGCACTGAGTTTACACATTCTAAAACTTTTGGTGGTTGGAGCTAGGAATGATTTCTGTTGGGAATCATCTTCATTGTTTGGGAAATTTTGTTGGGAAAATGATCTTCATCGTTTGGGAAATTCTGCTGTGAAAGATTTCGGCAGATTTGGCCAAGAATTCTCGAATTTGGGCGAGGATTGTCGAATTTGAGCGAAGATTTGGGCTAGGTTTCATGGTTACCATCGAAGTGAGAATCGTCGGTCAAGGGAAGGGAATTCTCTGTTTTGCCGGAGAAGATGATGTGTGTAAAGAAGTGTAAGTGTGTGTGAAAAGTTTAAAAAAGTGAATTTTTTTTGTCCGTGCAGAAGCCTTCTGTACGGACAATTTCCGCACACTAGGCTACTGCGCGGCAGAATATTTTCACAATTTATCTTCTCTGACTAAACAAAAAAAAAAAATTTCCTGCTGTGTTTTGGTTTGTACTTGCCGCACTTTATTCATGCACTAATCTGTGTAGTCACAGTGGAGTATGCCCAGGGCAAACAAGATTTCTATTTGGATTGCAATAGTTTTATTGTAGGAATAATTAGGTGGTATTTCTAAGCCGAATCAAGTGATCAACCATTCTTATTAATAATGTTTTGCTATAAAAAACTACTCGTTAATTATAGTCTTTTTTGGGATACACATTAATTATAGTTGTTTTAAAGTGAACTAATTTCAACTTATCACAATAAGACAACAAACGGGAGGCATACCGAAAAATGATGTATCAAATCGATTTGTATAATGGATTTTTTGATAATATATTATCAATCAACAAGGCATCCCATCCGCCTGGGCCCTCCGACCAATTGGGCCACTTATTTTGCACGGGCTAAAATTATTAGGTAGGAATTTAATTTATTTTTTATATATAATTTCGATCTTAGGGCAACTATCGACGATTGTAATGAATTCCATAATTAGTACCACAAACATTATCTCAATAATTACCAACATGAATTCAGACATTTATTTAAAAATTTTAACCATTTTTAATTAATTTTTCTTGTGTTTTTTTATAAAAATATTTCATTTAGTCATAATTGATTCATATCTTTTTGCAATGATCTTTAATTTTGTATGCGATGATTGAGAATTGGAGAAAATACACATCGGGCATTGGCTCTTGTTCCTCGTCACCAGTACGCTTCCGCTCCACCACCGACCCTCATTATGAGACCATTGCAAATGTAACACACACAACTAGGTGGATGTACATAATATACATGGGTCCCATATGATTGATTGGGCGAAATATAGGGTCGGTTTGATAGCAGTTGATTGAAAAATATAATGAATAATAATTATTTGTAATATATACTATTATTCGCTATGTGTGTAGTATTTACCAGGCACTTAATATTATTGTGTTCAATAGTTACTTATTGAACTGTTGACGAAAATTCAAAATTTGAAATTCTCTCGAGCACGATAACCAAAGCACCATCTCCAATCAAAATTTCACTGGAAAAAATGGCAATTCAATGACCAATCGATCTATACCATTTTTGCAACAAATATTTCCTTGCATTGAATGACGGAGATCATCCTCTTCGGTCCCCATTCTACAGTTTTGTATTGAGCGGTGTAGGCGTAACCTCGGTTCTGTTCACCCTGAGCAACGAGGGCGACTTATGGTCCCAAAATCTGCATCTCCGTATTGAGTGCCGAATGTGGGCTCCGGTCCCAATTTTGCAAGACAAACAATTAAGTGCTCCGACAAAAAGCTCGGTTTTTTTCCTCAACCATTTCCACCTTCACCGTCCAAATACAATTCGCAGACGCTATGTTTGGACCCTATATCCCAAACACCATCCTCTCCGATACCGCGGGCACCTCCAAAAAATTACCTGTTACTAACGCACTTTCTGCGGAAAATGCATCTGTTACTGATCTTAAAGGTAATATCACAGAAGGAAACATCAAAACGGAAACCGATAATCCGTGGATTCAGGTGGGAAACAGACATAAACATCAAGAACAGAGAGCATTCCTCCGGGCTGACAAAGGGAAAGAAAAAATCCAGTAAGGGAAGCTCCCAACTTTTATCGAAAAATTACGTGCAGGTTCTACTTCTTTCTTTATTACAAACTTTCGTCCAAATTGAACAGAATCCGAGATGTGGGAGTTCTTCAGCAACAACAGCAAAGTTTGTGATATATACGCGCCCAATAGATTGGAAATTCGAGGTGATCGATATGGTTTTATTCGCTTAGACAAATCATCGGATTCTTCCTCCATTTTGCAAGCACTAGAAGGTTACAGAGTGGAACTACTACTCTTCAAATCAGTTGAGCAAGAGAACTGGGAGAAGCAAAGAGTATGGAATTTCCTGTAAAACTCAACAACTGAGGCCCACATCCTGCACATTTATTTGGTACTGCGAACAACCTACCTCTGGAGGAAGTTACAACACTAGAGTATTCTCTGATTCCAGATGACTTATTGCGACTGAATTGCTGCCTGGTATGGCTACCAATGCCCATTCTGGATTTGAACTCGATGCATAATATACTGCAGCAATATGGTTACTCAGACAACTCCATTGTTAGACTTGAAGGAGGAAAAATATTATTCAAACTAGCAACCCAAGAGATGAAGCTCACTCGTCTTAAAGACAGAAGTACACAGACTCAATTGTGTGTTCGCAATCTGAGACCTTGGAAGGTAGTAAATTGTAGACTGGTGAGGCCGGTTTGGCTACGCATTAAAGACACACCTTTACATTGCTGGAACAACCATTTCTTCAGAGAAGTGGTTGCAAGTATTGGTGATATACTACAAATAGATGCTAAGACGAGTGAACACGCCAAGATGCTTTATGGCCGCATTCAAGTCCTGACAAGCTCCTGTGACTGTATTCAGAAGAAAAAAATGATCATCTCTGGGCCTGAGAAATTTTAAATATGGATGGAAGAGGAACAAGACATCATTTATAACAAGAGACCAGTAAAGACCTGGAAGGAGGAACAATCAAAAGCATGGCTATATTTAAATGTGGCAAACCAAACAGGAAAGAAGGTATACATTTCGAAGAAAATACAACAGAGTAATGTTCCAGTGACTACGGTTTTGAAAAATACCCCTACAGAACAAAATCAGACACCTCTTGTAATTGGATCCACAGTTATGGTGGACTCTAGTATCTCGAATAACATCTTGGCTACAATTGAGGACCGTTCAGTAGCTCAGAGTGACAAAGACTTGGAATTTAGACCACAAAGACAATCTTCAGCATCTCCCACTAGAAGCAGATGCCACTCTCCAGTGACTAGTCCAGCTGCAAAGAATCCATCAACCTGCTAGCTAATGATCATGGGAAAGGCACTTCAGATTCCAGTCACAAAGAAACATGCATGGAACAACAACCATTGTTAAACAAACGATTGAATTGGTCCAGTAAAGAATGATCTTCTACTCCAAGGAGAAAGGTCTCAAAGGTTAAGGAGCTAGGGGGTTTCATAGCTCTCCTAGCCAGTCAACACACAAAGTTGGGAGTTCAGGCCCCACAAAAAGTATAAGCCAGACTCTGATTTTCACAGATGCAGAAACCAGAAAGGAAACTAATTTATCTGTACCCCACTGGATTCTCTGCAGATGTGGATTCTCAGCCAAGACCCTTTAAATCTCCAATTTATCTTGGATCAGACACCGAGAACTCTGGAGCAGATGAGCAGAGGGTTGTTGAATACAGCAAAACACTCAGCGGAGAGATTAAAACACCATACATACATCATTCAAAGTACTGGTAAGAAGACTCCACCAGGCGGTCATTTAATAGCAGAACTGGAAAATCCATCAAAGGAGATGCCTTTGATCAATGAAGCAGATCCACATGCTCAAACTGACGAAATGGAAACCCTATGGAACATGGTTGAATCCTTGGGAGTGTCGGCTTCAGGAAAAGACGAACTTATAGTGCAACAACTAAAAACAATAGATTTTGTTGCCCTCTCAAGATATGAGTAGCATCACTCATCGGAGCCTGCGGATAGGTCAGTTTAAAATACAACAAATGAGGATTGGGAGCTATAATATTCGTGACTTAGGAACTGCTCTGAAGAGAAAGGATATCAGGTACCTAATAAGATCACAAAAACTGGATACGTTGCTCACTCAAGAAACAAAATTGGAGTCCTTCACACAACTAAATTGCAACATGCTGTGGCCTGATGTAGATTGCGACTGGATTCACGAAAATTTAAGGGGACAATTAGGTGGCATTCTTTGCCTCTGGCATCGTGATATGTTTGAATCAAACACTAAGATTGTCGCAGAGGGTTATACCCAAGTAAGCGGGACGTGGGGGAGTGAAAAACTGCTGGTTTATGTTGTAAATGTATATGCACCGTCATCAATAGTGGAAAAGAGAAATTTATGGCTAGCCATCCACACAGAAATCTTGAATGATCCCACAAGTAGATGGTGTATCGCTGGTGACTTCAATGCGACCAGGAATGCAGAAGAACGGCTAAGCACGACTTCACCAGTTATAAGGAGATGTTCGACTTCCACTCTTTTATTATGGATGCTAACCTCGTAGATCTTCCTTTGCAGCAACGAAGATTCACCTGTTACATAGGCAGAGGTACCAGCTACAGCCGGATAGACCATTTCTTGTTCTCTGCGGCTTGGATGACTTCCTGGCCGGATATGCTACAAATTTGTGGGAGCTGATCTCCTGATCCGTCCATGGTTGATCAACCCAAGTGGGATGCTAACAGCTCAAGAAAGTTCACCACGACATTGGCTTATAAGCTGCAACTAAACGTAAATAACCAGCTGATGACCAGATCGGAACTCACGGCTGCTTGGGGGAAAATAGTGCCTAAAAGAATTCAGGCGTTCTGATGGAGATTGCTCTTAACCAAATTCAAACAATAGATAATCTAGAGAAGAGAGGCGTTGTGATTGAAGGAGGAAGCAGATTGTGTGTTTGGTGTGGTTTAGCAGTAGAAGATGTGATCCATCTCTTCTTCAAGTACAACCATACAAGAGCAATATGGGAGGAGTTATATACATGGTTCGGCGTATCCAATGAGAGCAACAGTGAACAGTTCTGGACGAATTTAGCAGATCCTCGTTCTCATTACCAATGACACACGAACAAGCAACAAGGTAATTGAGGACGACAGATATGGAAAATCATATGGTAGGCTTCGGTTTGGTACATATGGAAGGAATGTAATGAGGTGCGTTTTGGTGCAGAAGGAGATGGGGAGGTGGTCGAAACTATCAAAGCCAATACTTGGACATGGATTCAAGCAAGAGGACTCGCATCTACTGGGACTACAATCATGGACTGGTTCCGTTTGCCAACATATTTATTTAACTTCCAGTTCGATTTTCGGCCGCCATGATCAACTATTTATACTCTCACTTCATGCAGATGTAGATTGCATTAGTGTAATCTATATTTCATCCTGATTGTTATTGATGCAAATTTGTAATAGGAACTCATGTACATATGTTGCCATTTTTAATACAATCCCTAAATTATCTAAAAAAAATTGTCGCACTACTCAACCTAGGGTATGGGTCTGTATAGTAGGATCTAGATTGGTGGTCTACAGTAGCTATGTCTTTCCCTCTCCTACTCTCCCGTCGGAGAAGTTGAGTAACCCATTGGGAATTAATGATTTGGAAGGATGACATACTGGATCTATTAGATCTAACGGGCTGTTTTTGCAAATACAGGATTAAAGACAGATTAGGATTGAACTTATCGCTAAAGCTGTAAAAGGGTTGAATAACAGACCACACCTAACAAAAACTAAGCTTCACTAAATCCTATGTGTAGGGATGAAACCCGGTGCATCTAAGCACTGTCGGAGTAGAGAGAAAACCAAACAAAGAGCCCTAACGGACTTACATAGTCTGCTTGCTGGATTCCAGTCGTCGTTGGATCTCGCCGAAGTGAATGCCTCATTAATCATGCCAGAGAGAAATTTAAGATCAAACTTTTATATGTCATTACAAATATATTTATACATTTGAGATACATTTATTTCGAACAATGACTGAGGTATATGCTAGTAAATCCTGCAAAGTAGAACAAATAAGACTGATCATAGTAACATGCGTTGGAAAATAATCTACTATACTTTTATTACTTCATTATAATAACTTGACTGATCATAGTAACTCGAGTTGGAAAATAATCTACCATGCTTTTATTACTTCATTATAAATTTTTTTTGGTAGACAAGGTATAATTTTATTAATCAATCACCACATATGTACATGGGCTTATATAGATCAGGCCCAATTTAGCTTCATACATTGTAATGGACTCATACACCATTGTGTGAACTCAATTTTCCCATGAACACTCAGGTGAAGCCATGACTGGAGCTGGATTTGTTCCAGTACCGCCATAGTCGAAGACTGTGTTTGAGAGAAGACCATGCCATTTCTACTCCTCCAGATGTGCCAGTAGGTAAGCTGGGTGATTAGATTCAAAGCTCGTTTTGGCTACGACATATCCGACTGCATAAGATGGAGTTGTAGGAATTCCTCAATCGAGAGATTCCTCAATTGAAACTTCCGGGTATTTAGCCATAAGCTGACTTTTCTCCATATGTTGCTTGCATGCTCACATCACATCGTAGGAATAAATGGTTTGGTGGTTTGATGGGAACAATATGCAATGCACCTATGTGTAAGTATACATAGCCATGCAAGTAGTAAATCCTTGGCAAGCAAAGGTCATCTCCCAAGGGAGTAGAGCTAAAACATGCTTGTTCAAATACATTCTCAGAGTAACCACAATGATTTTGAGTCGTCACTACTCTAACCAAACTAGAATGAAACTAAAGCAACTAAACATGACTTGAACATATCCCAATGTGATCCTCAAACATCCAAACATCCAAAACTTAAGCAAAACAATGAAACCATCCGAGAGTTATATAAAGACAATGAATGATCTGTGACTTCCAAAGAAGAAATCTCAAATGATCCGAGAGTTTTTGACAACAAAACACACAATATCCGAAGGTTACAATGATGAGAAGGTGCTCGAGGCTTTGGTATATCACTTCCTTATGTATTCATGCCATTATTAACTCAATCTAGTGACTAACTTACGTATCCTTGCACCACGGGACTACAATGTAACCAAAACTCACGGGCAAGGCATTGGCTACTCTAAAACTCAACCCGAAGACTTCATCGACCTCAACCTCCACTTGTGGTGTATTGGTGACAGAGAGTGCAATAGAACTATCCCTATTGTGACACTACAAGTTAGGAGTGTTCTACCCCAAGGACGGTAGTGTGTATGTGCTCTATGTAGGAGTTAGATCTTATGAGCTTGTTTCCAATCTAACCCACCTAAATGGAGTGTAAATTCGGGCACTAACCACATCCAAGTGATAAGCAAGCACACACATACAAATCAAAGTAAACTAGAACACCTTCATAAACTAAAATGGTATAGTTCCATAAGGAGGCTCAATCGAGCCTCGGGCTACAAGATTTAGCTCATAGTAGGAGCTAAAACATCTAAATAAAGTGATTCAATACAAAAGAAAGCCATGAAAACAAAGCGGAATTGAAAAACGGTGGCCCTTTCTCTCGGATGATGAAGCTCCTTGCTTCTCCTTGCTTCTTTGTCGTGCCTCCAAGATAACTCTCGGGTCCGCTCTGAATCTCGATGTCTCCTTGCAATTATGGTGACTCTCGCTATTAGGGTATCCAAAAATGAGTCAATTACGCACGGGCCCCCTCAGCTTTTCATTGGAACAACACAATTAATACAAGGACCTTTCGGACATTACTCCAGTTTGCATACATTCTGAAGTCGCATTTCAAAGTCGGTTTCTGCTGCGTTAAATCTCTTCAGAGTGTAAAGAGAACTTGTTCACGAGCTCAAGGTCTAGCATCAGTTTCAATTTACCCTCGTGACCTCGAAGTATATGCTGAGATATCAGCTTCGGAAGGGATACATCAGTCCTTACTCGTGAAATGCATCAAGTGTGATGTCATGGCTTTGATCTCGACCATACACGTCCCAAATGGCTTGGATTCAAACATGAAACTTGTATAGGGGTCTTCCATCTCTCTCCTGGTGAAATT